>CM053031.1:301748203-301958203 GCA_028564925.1 Lithobates sylvaticus | reverse complement strand
GTATAACATGTTACCTTTATAAACCAATTCTTCCATCAGACACCAATCATTCTGCTTTTGGAAAAAAATAAAAAAAAAAAAACAGTCATGGACATGTTTATTAAACCAGTGTTCATCTTCTATAAAGTGTCCACTTTAAAACTGCCAAGTGTGCCTCACTGATCATCAGTGATTGGTTTACATCACCAAAGAGCCCATTAATGAGTGCTAATATTGGACCCCTCATTCGGCTATTGAGTTCATAGGCTTATTCACTGTGAATAGATAAACTCAAGTGTAGAGTAGCCTATACAATACCCTAAACTCATAGTGTACCACTTGGATATTAGGAGCACACTTGAGACATCATGAAGGGTGCTTTAAACTTCTCTCTGCCTAGAACTAAGCAGGGTCCAGGTCTACGTGACAGCAGGAGGGGGCCCTAGCAGCAGTATAAATGGGCCACTGTCATAACACTGCCTAGATTTGAAGTTTCTGGGGTGCTGAACCTTCAGCCTGAATCATAGAATCATTTATCTCATTGTGGTTCTTCAAGCCACACAGTATCTCTGGTTCAACGATACCTGCCCCTCATCAAAGGATAATGCAACGCGTTTCATTCTGCATACAGAAGTTTGCCAGCCAATATTGTTTTTGTGTGTCTGGCCTGTGTACCTGTAATCTGATTACCAGTTCCTATATCCTGTCCCTCTGCTTGTCTCTGTTCCATTGTGACCATGACCTTCAATAATGGTTCTACCTGTTGGTCCTTTACTGCCACCTACTTGGCTACTTGGGTGATCTGGTTGCTAATTAAGCCTTTGTGTATTGATATTTGCATCAAAACAATTTTTTTCCTCTTGCTGCTGACCTTGATCTACTTCAAGTTACCTCAGATAGCAACAAAGTACATCTGACAATGACTAGTATGTTAAAAAGAACATAGCATAATAATACCCCAAATATATTAAATTTAGTCCTCATGTGAGTCTAAAATATACAAAATATGTAAAAAAATCTAAAAATAAAGGGAAAGGAATTTTCTTTTTCAAAGTTCAATTCTAGCAAAAAATAAAAAAAGTAATAGCCTGTTAAAGGATATACAAGGCAGCTTTTCTGCAATACTAACCTAAATCCATAGCTGTTCCCAAAATGTTGCCACTAGACTAGATTGAATGACGGTCATCATCATTCAACCCAACTTCTCTGAGCCTATGCTGTTTTGAACCTGCCTCCAGCCTGTGACTGGACATTGAAGGAGAAGCAGCACAGTGATAGGCTCATCTCTCTGTCTCACTGCTCTCTTCCTCTAGCATCATGCTCCATGA
Organism: Lithobates sylvaticus; assembly: GCA_028564925.1. Lineage (NCBI taxonomy): Eukaryota > Metazoa > Chordata > Amphibia > Anura > Ranidae > Lithobates > Lithobates sylvaticus. The sequence continues at coordinate 301,956,896 of CM053031.1, read as the reverse complement.
TTGTGTTGGCTCATTGTACTGATTATCCTTTTCCTAGGCTGAGATTTTCTGTAGAAAGACTGTAAGAGGCTGATAGTAATTCAGGTGCTTACACTGGTTGCATTAAAAAAATTGCATGTAATGATATATTAATCAATACGGAGCTGCATTATGTTGTATATTTTTATCTGCCTCTTTTAATATTTTATTTTTGAACTTGTTTGGCTTGTGTACATACAGTCCATTCATAAAGAGCAAAGTATGAACAATATTTCATTCATTGGATTCTGAAGGTCATTGATAATGATATTGCACTGCCTTCTGCAACAGATGGGTCCTCATTTATACACGTTATGTTCTGTTTTCTTTCTGCAGACCTATCAGGGTATCGAATTATAAAGTATATTTGGGCATGTACCTGCTGGATATGACCAGCCCTCATACAGTTATTGCCTATGTAAGCAATATCATCGTCAATAGTAATTATATAGACACTACAAGCCCTGGGGACATCGCCCTGATACGGCTGGCCACACCTGTCAGCTATACTCAGTACATAAAACCAATCTGTCTACCATCTTCCTACACCACCTTCCCCTGTGGTACGGAGTGCTGGGTGACCGGCTGGGGTACAAGATATTCTGGAGGTGAGTCCATGTAATGATAAGACAAAGTGATTTCACTCATTTTTCAATACAAGTGTAACACCCTCTAGTAGTGTGCTAGAGAGGATAGGTAAATTTAAGCAGGGCTGGCTGGTAGCTAGGCCTGTTCATTTTCATTCTGGGCTGGGAGTGGCTCAGTGTAGTGCTGGGTGACTCACAGGTGGAATCACTAGGACCTCATACTTCCTTCTAGAATCTTCTAGTTTTTGTTACAAAAAGAGGCTGGAGGGGAGGTGAAGCCACCTGGGGTATTCTAGGGAGCTCTGACAAATCCCCAGCTTGGATTGGCAGGGGGCAGGCTTCCTTAAATACCCAGGGTCACCCCAGCGTTGGGGAGTTGTTGGGTGAAAGAGCTGGAGTGAGAGAGTATGGAGGCTGTTAGCCCCTTGAGGGAGCTCCCCAGTCTGGGGGGGGGGGGGGGACCTTGGGCCTAGGCTGGGATGCAGTCACCGCCTTGAGTGAGGAGTGTACATTATTATTACAGGGAGTGTACATTATTGTCCCAAAACCAATTGCCGTTTCTATTGATTCACGCTGGGCATCCCATATCTCCCATCCCCATTCAAGTTATACCCCTTAATTAAACAAAAAAGAAACAAAGTTTATTGACTGGTTTATGTCTCGGAGTGTCTGAGAGTGAATACAGGGCTGGGCAGGGTGACAGACAAACCACAATTCTCAGCAGCCCCTGCGGGGGTACTGCTACACAAGTAAGCCAGCTCTGTCATTTACACCTAATACATCATGTTAATTAATGATTGGCAAATCTACCTGGGTTAGATCCGCAAGGAGTTTATTGGGTTCTGTTTGAAATCCATGAAAACTGAACTTAGCATTGAATCCTATTGAAGTCTTTGGGGGAAGTGTAATTCTTGATCCTAAATTCTGGCCATATTCATGGCTTATAGGCAAGGTATTGTCAAAATGGCACCAGGAGATCAACACTGTCATGGGGGACATGTAATAAAGCAAAAAAAAATAAAAAAACATTGAATACCATACAGAGGGGAGAGGGTCCTTTTAATGCTATTTTAAGGGAGATATAAAATAAACCACCATTTTTTTTTAGATTACAAACTAGGGATTAGGGAGTAGGGATGGGCTTCAGGTTTGGGTCGAACATAAGCCTGACAAGAACCCAATGTCATGGTTATGCAGTAATCTTCCCCTGTTTGCTTACCTCTCCTCATGTGTTCAGACTAAGAGGCCAGCCACTCTCACCTGGTGGTTTTTATAACCTCTCCTCTAAGCATGGCTCCACCCCAGGCCCTATCAGGGAAACCTATATTAACCTGTGCACTGCAAGCCAGTGGTGCTGATCAACCATTGTGTATTCATGGTGTGTTCGGCTTCCTGGTTCCTGCGTGCCGTGTGCTCTATGTTTGTCTCTGTTACCGACCTTGGCGTGTTCTCAACGATTCCTGTCTGCTTGTGACCTTGACCCTTTTAGCATGTCCCTGACCATCCCTGTCTGCCTGTGACCCTGAACCTTTGGCGTGTACTCTGTTGTTCCTGTCTGCTAGTTCCCCTGACCTCTGCCTTATCCCCTTACTATCCTTGTCGTTCCAGCCTGCTGCTTCCTTCTCCTGTAGTCTACTGTGAGCATGAGCTGTGAGACCCCGGGGGTCGCGACCTGGAGCCAGACTGCAGCGAAGTCCATCCTCACCACTAGAGGCTCTGGCGAACACCTGCTTGCTCTTAGACTCCGCGCCCTGGGGAATCTATGGTCTAGTTCCCACTGGGATCTGTGTTAGTGATCCAGTAGACCTGTGTCCTGAATCTCCCTGGGTACAATCCGCAGCAGTCAGTCCTAAGGTCCACTACCTAGCGGTGCATTTCCGATTCCTACTGAGTGCACCTGTCACCTGGTCTCAGGTGACCTGACACCCAAGTCATTTGTATTTTTGGAAAAAGGTGAACTAATCGGGCCATTTTCTGCAGTATTAAAGCCTTTGTGTATAGGAACCAATTACCACATTGCCCTTCCTGGCCTGTGAACTGTGGTCATGTCGCTCGAAGGGCCAATAATGAGATTTTTCATATGGACCAGACCCTTCCCTATAAAATCAGGGATCCCAGCAGCCATTTGTCAGTAGGTCAGAGAGACCTGGGATAGATAGGGAATACTGACAGAGTGTTTGCAGGAATATGTAGTTGCTGTTTTACTACACAACGCTTAACAGTACTACACCCAGTTTTATATTGTGCAACATTAGAGTGAATTGCAGTACGGTGAGCTACATAGTGTGTACCTCTAATTGCTACATTACTGTTAGTTACAGTGTGGTGGACTACATACTATTGTGAACCCCTCTAAATAGAAAGCAGTTTTTGGAGAGATTTGGGACTTTATAGGTGCATTACAACATGAATATCACACATTATGTGTTAAGAAAAATACTTTTATTTGAATAAAAATAGATTTAAAATCAATGTGAATCCAATGGTATATATATAGGACGTGTCTGTATAATAATAAATAGCTTTTTCCACGCTTGATTTTCTACATGTTTCGCCTTACGGCTTCTTCATGGCGAAACATGTAGAAAATCAAGTGTGGGAAAAGCTATTTAATATTATACAGATGTGTCCTATATATACCGTGGATGCACATGTATTGTATGCAATGATTTTTTAATCTATTTTTATTCAAATAAAAGTATTTTTCTTAACACATAATGTGTGATATTCATGTTATAATGCACCTATAAAGTCCCAAATCTCTCCAAAAACTGCTTTCTATTTACAAATTAGGGGATATTGGTGCCTTTTGTATTACATTATTGGATTCTGGAACTGACCACAAACCTTTTTTATATATACCTCTTAATAGACCCAACATTATTTTCTAGGACTATCATTTTTGTATAGCAACAACTCTGTTGCTCTTTAGCTGCTGGGTCCCCTTGCAGTTTCCTTTTTTTTTTTTTGGTATTTTGTTGTTTTTTCATTTCACATTTTCATATTTTTTTTTTTTTTTACTTGCAATTAGACTATAAGAAAAAAGACCAAAGTAAAATATCTGTGATTAAATGTTTTGATATCTGGGGTTTTCGCTTTAGGGATTAAAAGTTGGGGTTTAGTGGTTTGAGTCTTATTATTATAATTTTTTTTTTTTTCAGAGAGGTATATTTTATTCTGATATAATTTTACTAGGATCTTTTTTTCGTGTTCAGTAGTGTGAACTTGTTCTAACACAGGTAAAACTGCTCCCCTTTTTTTTTACAACATATGAATGCATACTAGTGCGGTACAGTTTAGTGCATCCAAATCATCACATTGTTGAATGCACCAAAGCACCACATTCTTACTCCTCCTAATATCATAGTTGCTAATAAGTTTAGGTAATCCCCTGAATTCATAATGTCAGGCAGGCCTAGTATGGGGCGATCAGGTTCTACATCTGCAAATTTTAAAAATGCTCCAAAATCATATGATTCACGCTACAAAAGGCTGACCACATAGATTATTGGATGTTCAGACTGGGCCATTCGATTGAACACAGTACTTTCTAATTTTTATTTCTCAATAAAACCAGCTTGGTCTCTCCATCTGAAAGTGCAGTTTAGTAGAACAGTTTACATACTGTGCATCAAATCTGTGCAATATTCCTGTCTGTTTTTTGTGAAATAATGTATTTTAATTTCAATGTACTGATATAAACCTGCCTTTTGTACCTCTGAAAGTAAGCTTATTAAAGCTGCTTACATACAGTGCACAATATTGGTGTCTTTTCTCCGTGAAATATTACACTCTAATTTTGATTTATAGATTAAAATATGCTTTGTCTCAGCCTCTTAATTTACGGCCTACTAAAGCTGCTTACATAGTGTGCATTGGGTCTGTACAATATATATGCTTATTGTCTCTGAAATAATACTCTCTAATTTTTATTTCATGATAAAACCTGTTTGGTTTCTCTCTACTAATTTGTGGCCTAACAAAGCTGCTTGCATACTGTCCATCGACTGCACAATATTTTTCACTATTGTTAATGAAATAATACACTCCAATATTTATTATAAGCAATGTGACAGTGCTGCTGCAAACTATACCATCCAGCTTTCCTAAAAAACACGTGTCAATTGATGGTACTGCTGTGTTGTAATAGATCACTGTGCATATACATTATACTTGGTTGGACATAGTATCATGAAAAAGAAAAAGACATGCTCTCCATAATGTAATCCCAATTAAAATACCAATTTAATGTGGTAAATGCACTTACAATGAAGAGGTGACAACCAGGGACTTCATATCATAAAAACAACTCATATTCCAAAATCCAAGATGGCAGTGGGATCGTGTAAGGGTAGTGGCATGTGTTCCGTCTATGCCCTACAAGTTTTGTCAAAGATGACATCTTCAGGAGCACAGGACACACGCTGCCACTCTTCCCTTTTGTATAGTACAACACAAGAAGAAATACATCCTAATTAGAGCAGAGCACACAGGGCTGAACATTTTATTTTTGCATAGGGACAAGGTGGTGGATTTTATTTTTGTTAAAGCCTAGTACACACTAGTAGTTTTTATTCATTCAAATGAAAGAAAAAAAAAAACTGACAGTTTAGGGATGAGCCGCTGTGCTAACTATACAATGTTAGTACAGCAATCTCCCCTACTGTTCTATTGTTTAGTGATAGGGGGATGCCCCCTCCCTCACATCAGAACACTCCGGTCAGCGCTCGGGAGCCAAACAGCAGACCTTTTTTGGCAATGCTCCTTCCACAGAAGCCAGCCCAACTGCAGTACACAAGGGCCGAATGTCAGCTGGTTTCTATTGGCCCACTTGACGCTGCCTGACATTTGGCACATGTGTACTAGGCTTAAGGGAGTTCCCAGGTTGCATTGCCATCTCTGCCTATGTTAGCTTTATCAAGAGAGGAGCAAACCTTTTCCTGGGGGGGGGGGGGGGGGGGGGGGGGGGGTCCTGATACAGATGTTAATGGGGGATGCTACATAAAAATATCCCATGGTTCCCCGTAAATTCCAAGCCAGACCCTTACCCGAACCTGCAGCCTACAGCCAGGGTAGATGGGGGCAAAGCATCTTTCCTGCTCCTGAACCATACCCAGGCCACATGTCCTCAACATGAGGAGGGTTCCTTGTCAAAGGGAACACCTGGCAAAGCACCTTGTCCCCATGTTGTTGAGGACAAGGGCATCTCTCCCACAACCCTGGCCCATTGGATGCAGGGGTCTGCATGTGGAGGGATTATCAGAATCTTGTGGTGACAGAGGTATATAATTAAAAGAGATTGTTTGTGCTCAGAGTTCAGAATAAGGGCTAGATTCACATATGCATGATGTGGGAGCACAAATATATATTTTTTCTGTGTATTGGTAAGGCATTCCATTCATTTGAATAGGCTGCTTACTGCATCTAAATTACACCAAAGAGATACATGACTCTTTTATTTTAAATAGCGCCATACCAAAATGCATGAAACGTTGTTACCATGCATTCTTTTTGCTTGATTTTGCACACTTTAGCAAGGTGAATTGGGGTGGAGTTAACAATTAATGGCACTGCAGTCCTTTTGCAAAAAAGATGCACATTTTTTGTGTGTTGCAAGTGCAATCCTACAATACACACGTGTGAATGGAACACAACAGTGATCAGTCTATGTATAGCCTTGCCAAGAATGTCCATTAATAATCTTCTCCTCTATGTTTTATCACCAGGGAGTGTCATTTCATATGGGACCCTTCAGGAGGCCATGGTTCCTCTAATAGACCGCAATACATGTCAAAAAATGTATAGCAATGCAGGAGGTGACATCACTATCCAGTATGATCAGATCTGTGCCGGCTACAAGGAAGGGGGGAAGGACTCCTGCCAGGTGAGTGACACCAAGAACATTCCAGCATGGCTCACCTTCAGGATCTCTTCACAGGAAGCGGAAGTAATGCATGACATCAGTTAAAGTGATACTAAAGTCTATTTTTTTTATAAAAAAAGAAGAGGTTATTCTTGCCTCCTCTGTTACCTGATAAGAACAAAGAGGAATCCGTCACCTTTCTCAGTGGTAGCAATACCAATGCTAAATATTTAACTTTACAGCTGAAGGTTAATTCGACCAAACACCTATTTATTCAGCCAAACACCTATTCATTCGGGCATCTGTACAAATTTCTCCATTGGCTGCACACAGTGCGGAAGTCTCCCACATAGTGTTTTCCCTGCTGGTCGATTGTTCTTAGCCTATAAACTCTCATGGTCAAGTGTTCTTAAAGTGATTGTAAAGTCAATTTTTTTTCTATAAAAACACCAAACATGTTATGCTTACCTGCTCTGTGCAGTGGCTTTGCACAAAGCAGCCCCGATCCTCCTCTTCTCAGGTCCCTCACTGGAGCTCCTGGCCCGTCCCTCCTGTTGAGTGCCCCCACAGCAAGCAGGTCAGACACAGAGCTGCTGCCTGCCTCTCTCTCTTGATTGGCTGACTGACTTTGATTGACAGCAGCGGGAGCCAATGGCCCCACTGCTGTGTCTCAGCCAATCAGGAGGGAGAGTCTCGGGCGGCTGAGACACTCATGGACGTTGCTTGATAGAGATGGGGCTCAGGTAAGTATGAGGGGGTGCTGGGGCACCTGCTGCACACAGAAGACTTTTTTTATCTTAGTGCATAGAATGCATTAAGATAAAAACCTTCTGACTTTACAACCTCTTTAAGCTATTTTTCTTTTAGGATCAAATGTTATGAGTTTACATTTGCCAGCAAGTAACAAGGAGGCAGCAAGGAACCTATTACACACAATTTACAAATGTTATTGGAATTATTCATTACACTTGCATGAATGCTGTAATAAACTGGCCCCTTACACTTAAACAGTTTTAGCTTGAGTTCAGCTCTAATATACAGTCAGGTCCATAAATATTGGGACATCGACACAATTCTAATCTATTTGAAACGAACAAGATGTGCTTTAACTGCAGACTTTCAGCTTTAATTTGAGGGTATTTACATCCAAATCAGGTGAACGGTGTAGGAATTACAACAGTTTGTATATGTGCCTCCCACTTTTTAAGGGACCAAAAGTAATAGGACAATTGGCTGCTCAGCTGTTCCGTGGCCAGGTGTGTGTTATTCCCTCATTATCCCATTTACAAGGAGCAGATAAAAAGCTCCAGAGTTCATTTCAAGTGTGCTATTTGCATTTGGAATCTGTTGCTGTCAACTCTCAATATGAGATCCAAAGAGCTGTCACTATCAGTGAAGCAAGCCATCATTAGGCTGAAAAAACAAAACAAACCCATCAGAGAGATGGCAAAAACATTAGGTGTGGCCAAATCAACTGTTTGGAACATCCTTAAAAAGAAAGAACGCACCGGTGAGCTCAGCAACACCAAAAGACCCAGAAGACCACGGAAAACAACTGTGGTGGATGACTGAAGAATTTCCCTGGTGAAGAAAACACTCTTCACAACAGTTGGCCAGATCAAGAACACTCTCCAGGAGGTAGGTGTATGTGTGCCAAAGTCAACAATCAAGAGAAGACTTCACCAGAGTGAATACAGAGGGTTCACCACAAGATGTAAACCATTGGCGAGCCTCAAAAACAGGAAGGCCAGATTAGAGTTTGCCAAACAACATCTAAAAAAGCCTTCACAGTTCTGGAAGAACATCCTATGGACAGATGAGATCAACTTGTACCAGAGTGATGGGAAGAGAAGAGTATGGAGAAGGAAAGGAACTGCTCATGATCCAAAGCATACCACCTCATCAGTGAAGCATGGTGGTGGTAGTGTCATGGCGTGGGCATGTATGGCTGCCAATGGAACTGGTTCTCTTGTAGTTATTGATGATGTGACTGCTGTAAAAAGCAGCAGGATGAATTCTGAAGTGTTTCGGGCAATATTATCTGCTCATATTCAGCAAAATGCTTCAGAACTCATTGGACAGCGCTTCACAGTGCAGATGGACAATGACCCGAAGCATACTGCGAGAGCAACCAAAGCGTTTAAGGGAAAGAAGTGGAATGTTATGCAATGGCCAAGTCAATCACCTGACCTGAATCCGATTGAGCATGCATTTCACTTGCTGAAGACAAAACTGAAGGGAAAATGCCCCAAGAACAAGCAGGAACTGAAGAGAGTTGCAGTAGAGGCCTGGCAGAGCATCACCAGGGATGAAACCCAGCGTCTGGTGATGTCTATGCGTTCCATACCTCAGGCTGTAATTGACTGCAAAGGATTTGCAACCAAGTATTAAAAAGTGAAAGTTTGATGGATGATTGTTAATCTGCCCCATTACTTTTGGTCCCTTAAAAAGTGGGAGGCACATATACAAACTGTTGTAATTCCTACAACGTTCACCTGATTTGGATGTAAATACCCTCAAATTAAAGCTGAAAGTCTGCAGGTAAAGCACATCTTGTTTGTTTCATTTTTCAAATCCAATTTGGTGGTGTATAGAGCCAAAAAAATTTGAAGTGTGTCGATGTCCCAATATTTATGGTCCTGACTGTATAGTGTATATGTATGAGTATGATGCACAAAAGTGTTAGATTCCCTCTATGTGCCATTCCCTATTTACATAACGCTATCCCACACCCCATTTCCCCCTCCCCATCCTATTCCATTGACACCATCATTAGGTATAAAAATTTCAAAAAGCGAGACCTTCACTGTTCATTTCTTTAATCTTTGCTCCGCTCAGCAGCAAGGGTCTTCGCATTTGAATCCTATATTCCCCACCATGCACTGTGGTTCCGTCCCACCTGCTGACCATCACTACTGTGCCCTGTAAGGATTTAGAAGCCAACTAGAGGAACCACTGAGCAAGCATATATTATACAAAAGGTTTAGAAACCCTCTATGTTCCATTCACCATTTACATATCGCTATACCACACCCCATGCCCCCCCCCATCCTATTTCTTTGACTATATCACCAAGTACAAAAATTTCAAAAAGTAGGACCTTCACATTTAACACCTGTACCCTCCTCTTGTACTGTGGTTCCATCTGCTGACCCATCATAACTGTGCTGTGTAGGGATGTAGAAATTGGATAGAGGAACCACAGAGCAGGGCAGGGGACCAATTATGTGACACACCTAAGTCTGTTAGATGTGAAAAGGCCATTGCTCTGCAATCAGAAGAACGGATGGCAGGGTGGGTGAGCGTAACTCCTCCTTCTTTTTTCTGATTTTTTACTTTTTTTTTATTTTTTACTTGCCAACAAGTAAACGTAAATTTACTTGGTTGCAACTTCTCAAAAGTTTTGGTGCAGTGCCAATTCTGTACCCATTTACCGAGTGTCTAACTAATTTGTGTAATTATACATTCATGGAAAGACTGAAACATTTTCTTCATTCATCCTGAACAGACAGAGGTTGGTGCAGCTGATGATTATTGATGTCTTACAGGGTGACTCAGGAGGACCTCTGGTGTGTAAAGTCCGGGGCGTATGGTAGCAGGTTGGCATTGTGAGTTCAGGAATAGGCTGCGCCTACCCCAACTTCCCCGGGATCTACACACTGGTGACAAGCTACCAAGACTGGATCAGCAGGAACCTGTACGTTACTTTCAATTATGTGTCAAATATCCCGAAACCAACGAGGGTATGTGGAGGAAGTCCTTCACTAACATTCAGCTGTTTACACCATCGCTGGGTGATGCTGGTCCCAACTATTCTTCTGCTGGCACTAAAATAACCATAAACTGCCATCTCTGCTGATGTAGACAGGCATGGAGATCGTATACTTTGCATAGAATACCGAATCGTATGGAGGGAAGAATCCAAAAAATGTGTTTGAGCTCACACATGATTGGATGTGTTAAGTAAATAGCATGGACTAAGTAAAAAAAAAAAATCACTTTATAAAATTTTCATGTTCTACACCTTTAATAAATCACCCACACTGTCTATTGCCAACATCTGAAGAAGAATGTAAGTTTCATGAAAACACAGAGGTATTTGTAAAACTGCAGCCTGAAGATAAGTTACTAGAACCCATCATTTATGAGGTGATCTAACGTGTCCTAATCCCACCTTTATGTCACCACTATGTCCCTCTCGCAATGTTTCCACCTCCTCTTTAATTTAAAGCAGTGTGGAAGCTTGCTTGTGATTCCTGCCAGTCTTTCCAGTGGGTATGAAACTTTCGTACAGTTTAAAAGCATGAAAGTTTAAATCACAAAGCACAGAGGATACTGGGAGAAATGAAATGCCTTTCAAAGCATGTTCTGATTTTGGTTAGAAAACGCAGCCACTGTGCCCATCAAATTCTGCCACTGTGCCCCATCAAACGCAGCCACTGTGCTCCAAACGCAGCCAAATTCTTCCACTGTGCCCCATCAAATTCTGCCACTGTGCCCCATCAAACGCAGCTACTGTGCTCCAAACGCAGCCAAATTCTGCCACTGTGCCCCATCAAATGCAGCCACTGTGCCCCATCAAACGCAGTCACTGTGCCCCATCAAATGCAGCCACTGTGCCCAATCAAATGCCGCCACTGTGCCATCAAATGCAGCCACTGTGCCCAATCAAATGCTGCCACTGTGCCATCAAACGCAGCCACTGTGCCCCATCAAACGCAGCCACTGTGCCCCATTAAACGCAGCCACTGTGCCCCATCAAATGCAGCCACTGTGCCCAATCAAATGCCGCCACTGTGCCCATAAAATGGCACCACTGTGCCACATCAAATTCTGCCACTGTGCCCCATCAAAGGCCACCACTGTGCCCATCAAATTATGCCACTGTGCCCATCAAACGCAGCCACTGTGCCCCATCAAACGCAGCCACTGTGCCCCATCAAACGCAGCCACTCTGCCCATCCAATGCCTCCGCTGTGCCCCATAAAATGCCGCCACTGTGCCCCATAAAATGCCGCCACTGTTCCCCATCAAACGCAGCCACTGTGCCCCATCAAATGCCACCACTGTGCCCATAAAATGCCACCACTGTGCCCCATCAAATTCTGCCACTGTGCCCCATCAAATGCCACCACTGTTTCCATCAAATGCCACCACTGTGCCCCATGATGAGACCATAGACAGACAGGGTACAGACAACATGTAGTAAGATGTACCTACCTGCTCCTCGTGGTCCCATACTAAAGGCAGCAAGAGAAGCATGTGATGTTCTCTCTGAGTGCCCTGCAGTGCAATCTGGGAGTTGTAGTCTCTGCAGAGCACAGGCACCAGGGGGCCAAGTTGAAGTCTGTGTGTCTGTGCTGTGGAGAACTACAACTCCCGCCATGCACTGGGGCCGCCGACGTTAGTCTGTGTGCAGCGCCCGCTCACCCTGCCGGCTTTCTTGGGCACACTGACCGATATTTCCTTCCAGTCCTGAGGCAAATTAGGCGGACGCCAGCGCGAGGCCCTTTTGGGGGCGAGGCCTAAGGCGACTGCCTAATTTGCCTAATTAAAGAGCCGCCTCTGCTGAGGAGCTCCTTATAGCCTATCCAAAGTCAAGGACAACAATGGTATATATCAGGGCCGTCTTTAATAGTGATTGGACCCTTGGCAAAAAAGTTCTTGCCCACCCCCCCATTCAGTTTCACTCTCCACCTGCTCCGAGACATACAAAAAATAGCAACTAGAAATCGATTTACTGTATCAAATCAGCCAGCAATTACAATTGTTTCCCAGCGGTTACAGCATATCATTACTGCTTACTGACTGGTTGTTAGAGGTTACAGCACACATTACGACTCACTGATTAGTTGCTAGAAGTTACAGCAAATGATTTCTGCTTGTTAATTGGTTGCTAGAGATTACTGTACAGTAATACTGCTCACTGATTGGTTGCTAGAGGTCACACCACATCATCTCCTCACTGCAGGGGGGCATGATCTACATATGAATGCTGCCTTTATTTACATATCAATACCGACGGCTGCAGCAATTTACATATGAATGCCGGTTATTTACATGTAAATACAGGGTCTGCAGGTGAGTCACCTGTACACAACAATGAGGCAGAGCTGGGCAGCATTAGTACCAGCACTTCACAGTGAGATTTTGGGACACAGCAGGACTAAAACTTCAAAGGACAAGGGAATTAAACTTGGATAGTTGGCAAGTAAGAGGCAGCTGATTTGGGCCGCACAACAATGACAGGGCCCAGGGCAGCTGCCCCTTTTGCCCTGCCTTAAAGACGGCCTGGTATATATTCAAACTAGCAGTCCTCAGATGTTGTGGCTGCATTAGGGCTAGGTGTTGGGACAACAGAACACCTCTCATCATGTTCACTGGGGGGGGGGGGGGTAGTTCTGTAGTCCATTTGACTTGCATGATGCAAGTTCAGAACAAGCAGAGTGCACAAGAATTCAGGAGCTCACTGGATTTTTGCCAGATTGATATTTTTCATTAACTCTCTCTTCTAAATAGACAATACACAAGGGAAAGTACATGTATTGCAAAGGTGGATGACTTTTTTTTTCTTGCTTTAATGTAAAACCTTTGTTTCTAAATGGCATTTTCAGTTCTTTTGCATGCAGTGAGGAAAGAGTGAAATCTGACATATGAACTCCAGGCAAAACGCTGCATACATAGATCTGTGTTATAATCCTGTCAGAGGTATAATTACAAATCCTCGTGCCCCATAGTAAGATTTTAATGGGACCCTTTAAATATATATTTTTTTTTTTTGAGCAGTTGGCAACGTCAACTCTGACAATATGTGTCATTGATCTTAACATAAAGTATGTCTAATGCCGCGTACACACGAAGGGACTATCCCGCGGGATTATCCGCTGGACCGAAGTCGAGCGGATAATCCCCTCGTGTGTGGGCACCGGCGGACTTTTTTTGCCCAAAGTACGGCGGACTAAAGTTTTAAGTTTTGTTTTAAAATTATCCGCTGGACTTGGCAGTCCGGCGGACAATCCGGCCGTGTGTAGTATGGTCCGGCGGACCAAAAAGGACGCATGCTCAGTAGCAAGTATGTTTCTAGTATTTTTCGTTTTCTAGTCCCGTCGTACGTGCTGTACGTCATCGCGTGAACCGTCGGACTTTTTGCGTGATCGTGTGTGGTCAAGTCCGTTCGCTTTTTAGTCCAGCGGACCCAGCTGGAAAGTCCAGCGGATTGTCCGCTGGACTTAGGTCCGCCAGCAAAAGTCCGTACGTGTGTACGCGGCATAAGGCAAGGACAGGCAGTAGACATGTGCACAACAAAAAAATGTGTTTATTTTCGTTTCGTTTTTTTTCGTTTCCGTTGATTCGTAACGATTCGTACATTCGTAAGTCGTCGGTGTTCGTATTCGTAACGATTCGTATTTTCGTAAGAGTTATTTTTTCGTTTATTCGTTTATTCGAAATTCGGACGCATTCGTATTTATTCGTACATTCGTAACATTCGTAGATTCGTAATCGGAGCATAATTCATAATTTTATGTAATGTGTATGCTATTATTACATTTTAAGAGACATGGAAAACTACGAACCGCAAAAAAAAGTTAAGAAAGTACGAATTTTTTCGTTCAATCCATTCGAGCACGTTAAGCAGCGCCATTGTAAGAGACACGGAAAATTACGAAAAAAAAAAAAGTTACGAATGTACAAATTTTTTCGTTCAATCCATTCGAGGCACGTTAAGCAACGCCATTGTAAGAGACACGGAAAATTACGAAAAAAAAAAAAAGTTACGAATGTACAAATTTTTTCGTTCAATCCATTCGAGGCACGTTAAGCAGCGCCATTGTAAGGGACACGGAAAATTACCAATTCAACAAAAAAAAAAAAAAGTTACGAATCTACAAATTTTTTCGTTCATTTTCATTTTCGTTATTCCTGTTTTCATTTTTCGGATTTTCTTCATTCGTACATTCCTTGTTTCTAATTAGTTTTTTTCGGATTTTCATTATTTTCGGATTTGTTCGATTCGAACGATTCGTTATTCGTTAAAATTTTTAGCGAATCGTTCGTTCATTCGTACGATAACGAATGAACGAAAATAACGAAAAAAAACGAAAAAAAAGCGAAACAAATTGCACATGTCTAACAGGCAGCTGGAGAGCTGTCAGCACAGTCAGTGCACTACTAGATATGTGATATAGGGCGAGATTTACTAAAACTGGAGCACTCAGAATCTGGGGCAGCTGTGCGTGGGAGCAAATCAGCTTCTAACTTTTAATTGTTCAATGAAGCTTTGATAATTTAACCTGGAAGCTGATTGGTTTCTACACAGAGCTGCACCAGATTTTGCACTCTTCAGGTTTAGTAGATAACCCCCATAGTCTTGCGAGCTACCCAAAAAACAAAACTAATGATATACCGTATTTATTGGCATGTAACATGCACATTCCATTTTAGGAGGGAAGTTTCAGGAAAAAAACCTAAAATTTTAAATAAGGAGCTTTAAAGCAAAATAAGGGTCGGTGTCCATCTGCAGCCTCGCCATTGCCATCAATGCAGCCTGATCAGTGCCCATCTGCAGCCATACAAGTACCATCAATGCAGCCTCATCAGTCCACATCAATGCCATCAATGCAGCCTCATCAGTCCACATCAATGCAGCAGCCTCACCATTGCCATCAATGCAGCCTGATCGATACCTATCTGCAGCCTATAAGGGACAGGGAGGGGGCGGGACGAGTGCCAACAGATTACATACAGTGAGAATCTCCTTTGATAGACAGAACAGTCGTCCAATGGCGGCCCAGGAGACGGGACTTCCTATTACTGAGGCCGCCAAGTAAACAGGAGATTCTCACTGTATGTAATCTGATGACACTCGTCCCGCCCCCCTCTCTGTCCCCTCTGAGGCAGCTAAAATTGAAGTAGCGGCGAATAACACGCACGCGCTATTTGCAACCGATTTTCATGGTGAAAAAGTGCGTGTTATACGCCAATATCCAGAATCACCAAAATTTATCCGGATGACTCCCCCACCCCCCCCCCCGGTGCAGAAAAGAGGGTACTATGTATCATGTGTGGTGGTCTTGCCTGAAGGACCAGAATTTTCATTCTTATATATTTAGAGACCACTGTTAATATGGCCAAAAACGCTAAGACGGCAATCTGCAGCGATCCTTTGAACAAGATCCCCAAACACTCCAGAACTTTCTTCTTTTTTTCTTATCCGTCTGGCTGCTAATATATCTATAGCCCACTCTTAAACCAAGTTTTTACTGTATAGCCATTTTCTTGGCTATTAGGGTAGGGATTGTCAAACAAATGGCAAGGGGGCTGGGCACTGACCTGGGGGACATGTAATAATACAAATAACATGTAATGATACAAAAAAAATAATTTGACCAATTCTATTCGGGTGCTGTATTTTAATGCTTGATTTTTTAATGTCTTTGATGTGAAACCTTAACAATGCAAAATTTCTTTTAAAAAAAAAACTGCCTAGGTGCCTAAAACTGCTTATGGAGTGGCACATATGTAGAATGTGTACTACACCAGTACTGAAAAAGTTCCCAAAAATGCTTTACAAAGCACTTTACAGAGAAAAAAATTTCAATAAATGACATTTCTGTGCCAACTTCTTTGTAAAAATAAAACACATGGAACAAATTCAAATTCAAGTCCATCAAGTTCAACGGAAGACCAAAAAAAAATACATTCAATTATCCCATACTCAGAACCTTTAGGCCCCTTTCACACCGGGACGTTTTTCATGCGGTGCAGCGCTAAAAATAGCGCCTGTTCACCGCATGAAAAAATCCGGCCCCTTTAACTCCAGTGTGAAAGCCGGCGGGCTTTCACACTGGAGCTGTGCGCTAGCAGGACGACAAAAAAAGTCCTGCTAGCAGCATCTTTGGAGTGGGATAGGAGCGGTGTGTTCACCGCTCCTATACCGCTCCTTCCCATTGATTAGAATGGGAGACCGCGGTAAAACCGCGGCAATACCGCCGCAAAGCGCCGCTACGGCGGCGCTCTGCGGGGGGTGTTTAACCCTTTTTCGCCCGCTCGCGGGGGTTAAAACCGCACCGCGAGCGGCCGAAAACCGCGGTGAAAACGACGGTAAAGCAGCGCTAAATATAGCGCTGCTTTACCGTCACCGCGGCTCACCGCCCCAGTGTGAAAGGGGCCTTATTCACAGTTGTGTAGCATATGTGCAAAATGGCCAAAAAACGATGGTGTTGTGTTTGTAGGGCCATCCTATATTATTGGCACCCCAAGCACAGCAACTGAGATGCACATTTTCATGCACAAAATAAGGCAGAAATTACAACAAACCACGTGGTTAAAAATAGACATGTGCACAACAAAAAAAAAATCGTTTTTTTTTTTTTCGTTTCGTTTTTTTCGTTTTTGAAAAAAAATCGTTTTTTTTTGTTTCGTTTTTTTTTTTTTCGTTTCCGTTGATTCGTAACGATTCGCACATTCGTAAGTCGTCGGTGTTCGTATTTGTAACGATTCGTACATTCGTAAGAGTTATTTTTTCGTTGATTCGTTTTTTCGGACGCATTCGTATTTATTCGTACATTCGTAACATTCGTAGATTCGTAATCGGAGCATAATTCATAATTTTATGTAATGTGTATGCTATTATTACATTTTAATAATTTACGAATCGTTGTTCAATAGAGACACAGAAAACTAGAAATCGAAAAAAAAAAAAAAAAAAAGTTACGAATCGAAAAAAAAGTTACGAATGTACGAATTTTTTTGTTCAATAGAGACAAAGAAAACTACAAATCGAAAAAAAAAAAAGTTACGAATCGAAAAAAAAAGTTACGAATCGAAAAAAAAAGTTACGAATGTATGAATTTTTTTGTTCAATCCATTCGAAGTACGTTTAGCAGCACCATTGTAAGGGACACAGAAAATTAGCAATTAAAAAAAAAAAAAGTTACAAATGTACGAATTTTTTCGTTCGTTTTCGTTTTTTGGATTTTCTTTATTAGTACATTCGTTGTTTCTAATTCGTTTTTTTCGGATTTTCGTTGTTTTTCGGATTCGTTCGATTTGAATGATTTGTTAATCGGATTCGTACGATTCGAACGATTCGTTATTCTGATTCGTACGATTCGAAAGATTCGTTCATTCGTCCGAAAACGAACGAAAATAACGAAAAAAAAAAACGAAATGAATTGCACATGTCTAGTTAAAAAGATACTTGAGTTTTTATTGCCACGATGGTCACACGTAGGGCAGCCCATTTAAAATAATGGGTTTACTCATATGCAAAAATGCGCAATATGCGCAATAGCTCCAGTAGTATGAAAGGGGCTTTAAAAGCATGATCCAAATTTCTCGAGCTGAGGAAAAATGTGTCCGGATGGCCAAACGCATTCAAATATTCCCTGGATCAACAATCTGCAGCACAAATATGTATAAATAATAATAGCCAGTTATATTTTGTGTATTAACAAACATTTTCTGAATTTTGTTAAGAAATCTACAGAGTTGGCTAGAACCAGAACTTGTAGAACTTTTCTGCTCTAATTCCCCGTACACACGATCGGACTTTCCGACAACAAAACCGTGGATTTTTGTTTGAAGGGTGTTGGCTCCAACTTGTCTTGCATACACACGGCCACACAAATGTTGGCCAAAAATTACGAACGTAGTGACCTACAAGATGTACGTGTTATCTCCATTACGAACAAGACCGAGCGCTCCCGGCTCGTACTTGATTCCATGCATGCGTCGACTTTTGTCTGATATGACGGACTTGTGTACACACGATCGGAAAGTCTGGCAAACATTTGTTGGCGGAAAATTTGAGAACCTGCTAGCCAACATTTGTTGGCAGAAAGTCCGACAACAAATGTTCGACATAGCATACACACGGTCAGACTTTCCGCCAACTAGCTCACATCCAACATTTGTTGTCGGAAAATCCGATCGTGTGTGCGGGGCTTTACTGTAAAGAGCAAAATAACTAGCTGCAGTATTTTCACAGTTTCTTGCTGTTATAACCAGTTAATAATAAACAGGGAAAACCAGATTTTTTTTAAAGCACCTTGTAGCTTTTTTTTTTTTATATATATATAAAAAGTCAGTTGTTTGAATACTCTGTACAGTAAATAAACATGGAGTATCAATGCATTTTGGGTCAATGTTACATTACTACACCATATATACATCCTCCCCTTATTGCCACTGCTCAGGTAACATAATGTACAGTATAAACCTCTATGAATAAGCTACTTGGGGTGAAACATGTTGTAGGCGTGGCTTATGCCAGGGATTTGTGTCAGGAAGCCTGTTTCTTTGAATACATTTTCTGGTTTGACATCATGGATGGCATCTTCAGTTTCTGCTTCAGTATTGTGCCAAGTGAGACAAACTCTTGGGAGCCAATTAAGGACCAGATGTTTTTTTTTTTGGGGGGGACATACACCCCCCCCCGCTCACTGTCTGCCAGTCGGTCTGGCACTTACCCCATCTGGGTGGTAGGGGCAGTGGACATTGGGCAGCGGACATTGGGCAGTGGCTCCTGTGTCCTCTCCTCCCCCTTGTTTCCACCATGCGTCTCCTGTCACCTGTCCTTTTAGCCAATCGGGTGTCGTGGGCTTGGTTTGCATTCTATGAGCCCTGAGCCCACCCTATTTTGAAGCCTACTAGAGCATCTGGCTCTAATCAGGTGCTTAAAAAAACACCCACCCCACCATTGGAATCCATGCATCCAGCATCCTGAAAGGGGCCGAACGTATGGATGGGGGGGCCGCGCCCGTGTGCCCTTAATTACACAGGCTGCCTTTTTTACCATAGTAGGCACCAAAGGCACTGTCACTCATCACCCCTCCTTACCAGTGTCAGATACAGGAGCATCCAAGGGAGCTAAACATGAAGGGGAGGGTATTTACCCGAGGGCCCTCTAATGCCGCGTACACACGAGCGGAGCTTCCGTCGGAAAAATCTTGGATGTTTTTTCTGACGGAATTCCGCTCAAGCTTGGTTTGCATACACACGGTCACACAAAAGTTTGCTGAACTTTCGACCATCAAGAACGCGGTGACGCTTTCAATAAAAAATACAATTGAAAAAAAAAAAACGCGGTGACATACAACACTACGACAAGCCGAGAATATTAAGTTCAATGCTTCCAAGCATGCGACGAATTGTTTCCGAGCATGCGTAGGAATTTTGCGCATTGGAATTGCTACAGACGATCGGAATTTCCGATTGGAACTTTTTCCGACCGAAAAATTGAGAACATGCTCTCAATCTTTTGCTGTCGGTAATTCGGCCAGCAAAAGTCTGATGGAGCCTACACACGGTTGCAATTTCCGACCAAAAGCTCTCATCTGTCGTTTGCTGGCCGAATTTCCGCTCGTGTGTACGCAGCATTACTGTTAAAAGGGAGCTTCCAGATTCCAAGCTCCCATTGATTTCAATAGGGTTTGGGTTCAGCATCCAAAATGTCTGTGCTCCTGGCCGCATGGAAGTTCTAACAATTTTTTGCTGTTTTTTTACATCCCTTTTCCTATTAGCTCAGAAATTTGCCACATTTAATTTGACAGATTCCTCTCCCATTGATTTTAGTTTCATTTGTTTTTATTGTAATAGGAGGTATTGTTGGAATACAACAGGTAGAACAGAAAACATGTACCCCAAGGGGTTACAATAACAGTAAATAGCATTGAGCCAAAAGTATGGCACCAATAAAGTAACATTAGGAGTACACCATAATACACCATAAAACCAATTCTGGATCAGCTGTGAGATTAAAGTCCTCACAAATTATGAGGTAGCCTTGCTTGAAAAAGCTTCTTGAGAAAATGAAGCTGGTGGGAGTTGTGAGCATAGGTATTCACTATTGTGAAAGGACTTTATTTAGTTTGCACAAGAGGATCAGGTATCTGCCATCGTGATTAGAGAGGAACTCTTGTAATGAGAGGGCCGCAGATTTTTTGATGGTAATGAGAAACCCTTTTAGTTTATGTTGCACAGATGCCATGAATATATGTGGGAAAACCTTATAAGGAGATAAGGCAGGAGTGGCTGATGCTAAAAAGTATGTTTCTTGAATTCAGACTAAGTCACAGCCTAACTTGAGGGCCTCTTTCCACAGTGACGCCCTTGTCGCAGGGTGATTAAGTCCATGGGTGATTAAGTCCGTGTACATTAAAAGATGTCACTTTAATCACAATTTAAAACGGTCATTATCAGTAAGGTGAGACGGTTTGGGCAAACAATGGATTCTGTCAATCACTACTTCAGAAGTTGTAGATGGCAGCACTGTGCGAATCTGATCACATGCATATTGGTTTAGCTGTGCATTTTGGACAGATTCAGTGATACCCCTAATTTTCACATTATTCCCTCTCGAGCGGTCTTCTAAATCTGCAACTTTGGCTTTAAGTTTCTCAAGTTCATCTTCCTGATCATTATGTGCATCTAAAAAGGTTGTTGTGTGAAGATGCAAATTCACCCATTTCCTGTTCTAAATGATCCACTCCCCCTCCCCAAGCTCATGGACTTCAGCTAATTCTGCACACACTCCATCATATCAGTTTGTAATGAGGCATGTAGAGACACCAGCATGTCCTTCAGAGTTGCATCAGAGATGGCCTGGTTATTAGTAGGGAAGAAATTGATAGTATCAGCCAGGTCTCTGGTGGTGTTCAGAGAATTAGTTCCATTGCTTACCCCAAAGGAGAGTGTCCCAGTGAATAACCGAGGTTGGCTTTAGGCAGGGCTCTGGGAGATTGGAGTGGAGAACACTGGAGATCATGACTAGGATGTCTTCTAAACCATAGCTTGCTGAGGGCTCTGTGATGTGTGCGAGGAGCTGCTAGAAGAGGCTGGCAAGCTGCTACCAATGCCATCTTGGACATGTGGCCGCTCATCAGGGAGGAAGAAGTGTGGAAGTTTTAGGTTGGGAAGCCTACTTCTTCCTGCAACCCATCCTCCGGTGTGCAGTGGCAGCGCAGCAGGTAAGTGGAGGGGTTTTTAATGTGGAGGGTCGTCTCTAATTGTTGGAGCCCCAGGCGGTCGCAAGGAGCTGCTCGGTTAGGTTTCTATTCAGCAGCGCAGTAGCCACGCTCCCCTCCCATTGATTTTAATAAGGTTTGTGTTAAAGTTCACCGAACCCTGCTCCAACCGTCATACATACCATTAATATTTCAACATTGAGGGAGGGGGGTGCCTTGCAAAGAGGGGGAAACTTACAGTATTACTCATTCCACTGCAAAAATAAAATGCAAATAATTGTTTAATTTCATTGGCTGGGGATTTGTACTTTTTCAAA
This sequence comes from Lithobates sylvaticus, assembly GCA_028564925.1. NCBI lineage: Eukaryota > Metazoa > Chordata > Amphibia > Anura > Ranidae > Lithobates > Lithobates sylvaticus. The sequence goes on along the minus strand of CM053031.1, from coordinate 301,935,145 downwards.
ATAGCTTCTATAATTAGGAAAACATTTTCAAACAACCACTTATGGCACGCGGAGCCTGAGATTTCTATTATGGATTCCATGTACCCGTGTTCAAGAGAACCATTTGGACAAGCAGATTAAAATCACTGAAGCGATCCCTTGGCAGACAATGATATTCCAACAAGTCAGATTATTATCTACCAAAGGCATTCTTTCCCTTGCTTTTCTCTTGCAATCTTCTTTCATGTTGGTTGCATTGGTTGAAACACGTTATGGCCAGATTGCTGATGCCACCCTAAATGCTCAAGAAAATAATTCATCTTATGACACCAGAGAAAATAAGCCATTTCCTCCTCACCTTCTACAAATCAGTGTGTTAGCATTTGAGCTGTTTGTCAACTAGCATTGTAATATACTGTAAGTGGCAGGCAGAATGCCAGACCAAGCGAGGGTTGACCAGAAAGTAAACCAGAGATTGTGTACCCAAACTACACTATTATAAAGCATAAGGAATTGAAAACAGTTTAAATTCATGAACACAAAATTGTGTTCTTCACAGATCAGCAAGAGAGAGATCTGATGAATATCTTCCACTCTGCCAGGATGGGGCTGCCAAACAAAAAGTTGAGCAAAGAAAATTAAGGCCACAATGAAATCACTATTATCATATCTGGGAACTCTAGGTCTGAACTTTATCTCAGATTCCTGAGATCATTGTAACTAAGAATGAAAATTATTATTTTGCTGTAAAATCACTATGATTGATTTGATTTACTGCAGAATTGTTAATTTTAAGTTAAGTTAAGTTAAGTGGGAACGGTCAATTTTGTCTATTGAGCTGTTTAGGCAAAACTTGCTACAAATAATACAATCTACTCCTTCCTTTTATTTATTTAAAACCTGCTTTTTTTGAATGTGGGGGGGGGGGGTATTTGAATTAATTTAGTTAAATTCAGTGAAAAAAGAATGTTCTTCTTACATCTCTTGACATTCTAAGATACCACAGCATTATACTAATTCTAAGATACCACAGCAATACATCAAAGAGAGTTGAACCCAGGATGCCATTACATGAAACTAATTTTAGACTGGACATTTACATTTTAATTTTTTTTTTAATTGCTTATATTTTATTGCCTTTGTGTACTGTCAATATATATTTTTTCTTTCCATAAAAAAAAAATAAAGTAAAATATTTTTACTTTATTGCTAATGGCCTTTGATAGTTCCATAAACTTTAGGAGTAAATTAGTCCTTTTGCTACCAGAGCATTTTTTTTTTTATTCCACAAAACCTTTGCATAGTTGTCACACTTAAATGATTCAGCTCTGTCACACTTTGAATGACAATTCCGCGGTCATGCAACACTGTACCAATATGAAATCTTTATAATTTATTTTCACACAAATAGAGATTTCTTTTGTTGTTTTTTTTCATCATGTAATTAATTACCACTGTTTTTTATTTTTATTTTTTGCTAAATAAATGAAAAAAGACCAAACATTTAAATTTAAATAAATTTGTTTGTTATAGCATTTTGAAAACAGGTTTTTCTCCTTCACTGGTATGTGATGGGCACTGATAGTCTTTACTGATGGGCACTGATGAGGCGACACTAGTGGGCACTCTTGAGGAGGCACAGATGAGGCTGCACTGATAGGTGGCACTGATGAGGCGACACTGGTGGGCACTTTTGAGGAGGCACAGATGAGGCTGCACTGATAGGTGCCACTGATGGGCACTGATGAGGCGACACTGGTGGGCATTTTGAGGAGGCACAGATGGGACTGCACTGATAGGAGGCACTGATGAGGCGACACTGGTGGGCACTTTTGAGGAGGCACAGATGAGGCTGCACTGATAGGTGGCACATATGGGCACTAATAAATGACACTGATGAGGAGGCACTAATGGTCACTGATTGGCAGCACTGGTGGGCACTGATTGGCAGCACTGGTGGGCCCTATCAGTGTGGATGTCCTTTTTACACAAGCCGGATATCAGCTCTCTTCCCCTCATGCTGCCAGCGTGAGCAAACAAATGCTGATAACCGGCTTGTGTTTACAACATGATCAGCTGTGATTGGACACAGCTGATCACATGGTAAAGAGCTGCTGATTGTCTCTTTACCCTTATCTGTGATCAGCTGTGTCCAAAGGAGATGACAATCACAGAGGGTGTGCGGCGTGTGCAATCATGGGCAGACATCATATGACGCCCTCCCAGAACTGGCCAGCTGCGCTGTAGCCGTCCCTCAGCTATAGCGCAGTCGGCAAGTGGTTAATAAACCATACTACATCAGGGAGCTTGAACTCTCTCTCCCCTTTTGTTTTTAGTACACAAATGTAATATATTACACTTCTTTCAATAAAATATAAAAGATCAGGTTGCGTGGAGTAAAGAGAGACCCAACATGTCAAGCCATAAAAGTGTATGTGCCTGACATTTCCCATAAGGGATGCTTTAAATGCCCCTACAGGTAATCAGTTTAGCATTAACCACTATTATGGCTCTAGAATTATTGCTCTCACTTTGGCATGCATGGCGATATATAACATGCGGCATGCAAATGATATGATATTTTTATGTGTAGGCACTGCTATTACTGTATTTTTATTTTTTACACTTTTTAAATTTTTTTTGTTTACTAAACTTTATTTTTTATCAAATAGAGCAAATGAAAAAGAGGTAGGGACAGTTGCTAAAGCTTTCTTCCTACAAAAAAAAAAAAGGGGGGGGGTGGAGTGGATTATCTTGGAACTAATAAACACGAATGAGCTTTGAATAAAAGTTATTTTTTATCACATATATAAAAAAACACATATTACAAAAAGTCAAAGCATAAAAACAGAAAAAGAAAGTCGATACAGTATGCATATATTTGTAGACTTCCAGGTGAATTTCTGGTTATGGAACTTTCTCACAGATTGTATAATCCTTTAACCAGTTTTGCGATCAAAGGACCGCTTCTTCAGGAGGATAAATTATATGTTTGGAAACCAATACAAGAAGTAACAACAGTGGTGGCTGGTGCTCAAAATTTTTGGGGGCGCAAACAAACTGAAAAATACTGAGCCCCCCCCATCAATTGCAGCCTCACTGTGCCCATCAAACGCAGCCACTTGTGCCCAACATATGCAGCCACTGTGCCCATCAAATGCATCCATTGTGCCATCAAACGCAGTCACTTGTGCCCATAAAATGCAGCCACTTTCCCATCAAATGCAGCCACTTGCCCATCAAATGCAGCCACTTGCCCATCAAACGCAGCCACCTGTGCCCATCATATGCAGCCACCTGTTCCCATCAAATGCAGCCACCTGTGCCCATCAAATGCAGCCACCTGTGCCCAAACGCAGCCACCTGTGCCCATCATATGCAGCCACCTGTGCCCATCAAATGCAGCCACTTGCGCCCATCAAATGCAGCAACTTGCGCCCATCAAATGCAGCAACTTGCGCCCATCAAATGCAGCCCTTTGAAGCGGTTCTTTGATCGCAAAACTGGTAGAGGATCATATAATCTGTGAGAATGTTCCAAAACCAAAAATTCACCTGGAAGTTTAGAAGTATATGTATACTGTATCGACTTTCTTTTTCAGTTTTTATGCTTTGACTTCTTGTAATATGTGTGTTTTATATGTAATAAATAATAACTTTTATTAAAAGCTCATTCGTGTTTATTAGTACCGAGATAGTCCACTCCCCCCTCCCCCTTTTTGTAGGAAGACAGCTTCAGCAACTGTCCCTACCTCCTTTTCTTTTGCATTTAATTATTGGATGATGATACTTTTATTTTGCCTACGTATAAAGGTTTAACTTTGAGGAAAACTCACAATCTTTTCTTTATCAAATAGGGGACAAAAAGTCTCCTACCTGATACTATTTTGCTGTCAGGTTCTTTCTAATGAGAGGTCTCATTAATGGCAGACAAGGGCTGGCTGAGATGTGAAGCTTATCACTGAGTCAGATTTAAATACCGAGCTGTCAAATGGTAGATTTACAAATGATAATACTGAGTAAACACAGGGACGTGAGACACTGAGTGACTCACTGAGTCAGATAACAAGGATCTTCAGATCCCTGGTAACCGGTGACATTGATTAGACTAGGTTCACACCAGTGCAGTGCAATTTATTTTCCCTGGCTTAGCCCAATCATTTATTAAAAAAAAGGTTTCTTGCTGTACAGATTACAAAACAAAAAAACAAAAAAAGAACAAAAATAAACACAAAATAAGTCTTACTGATTTATTTTGCTTCTTACAAAATTGCCCAAGCAGGACGAAAAAAGGTAAGAGGACGGGCTCTGGCACCAAACCAAAGTGCCGCTTTCCTGGGCACTGCTAGCGTGAAGGGCAGTGCTACCGTGGACACTAGGGATGAGCCGAACACCCCCGAGTTGGGTTCACACCAGAACCTACGAACGGACCGAAAGTTTGCACGAATGTAGAACCCTGTTAGTTACAATGGACGCGAACGTTCAAAATCTAAAGTGCTAATTATAACGGCCAATATGCATGTTATTGTCTTAAAAAGTGTTTGGGGACCCGGGTCCTGCCCCAGGGGACATGTATCAATGCAAAAAGAAGTTTTAAAAACGGACGTTTTATTCTGGAGCACTAATTTTAACCACTACAATACAGGGCACTTTCACCCCCTTCCTTCCCAAACCAATTTCCGGCTTTCAGCGCTCTCGCACTTTCAATGACAATTGCGCATTCTTGCAATGCTGTACCCAAATGAAATTTTTATCATTTTGTTTGCACAAATAGAGCTTTAGTTTGGTGGTATTTATTCACGACTCAGTTTTTTATTTTTTGCGATATAAGCGAAAAAATAGCGGAAATTTAAAAAAAAAACAAAATTTTCTCCTTTCTTTTTTAAAAGAAATCCAATAAAATCAAATTTTGTCATAAATTTAAGCCTAAATGTATTCTGCTACATGTTTTTAGTAAAAAAAATTCCGTTAAGTGTATAATAATTGGTTTGCGTGATCACGGACATATGTACGCAAATGATCATGTACAGATGTGTGCAGGTGATCACGGACATATGTGTGCAGATAATCATTGGCACATGTTATTTTACTGGGACATATGTGGGGGACATGTGTTTTTATTATTTGGGGACATGTGTTTTTATTATTTGGGGACATGTGTGTTTTGGGAACATGTATGTTTTGGGGACATGTGTGTTTACACTAGACTGGTGATCAGTGAGTAAAAAGCTGATACTCACTGATCACCAGCCGGATGCAGCGATCCGCTCTCCTCACCGACGACTTCCGTGTGAGGAGAGGAGAGCCGATTGCCTAGCAACCGGCTGTTTGCTTACATAACATGACGGCTGTGATTGGACACGGCCATCATGTGATCCGGAGGGCCAATCACAGAGCCCTCCTGCCGATCCGAGATGCGCCGTGTCCGGGTGACACTAGCGCATAGGGATTGCGCCGCTGCCCGGGCACGAGGGCGCGCGATCCCCGTACTTCTAAAGGACGTTCAGGAACGTCCTATCAGAAGTAGAAAGCTCCCACCCGGCCGTATATATACAGTGGCCGGGTGGGAAGTAGTTAATGATGCATAAAGTGAAAAAAAAAAAAAAGTGAAATATTCCTTTAAATATAGTACCTGGGAGGTGTCTAAAGTATGCCTGTGAAGTGGCATGTGTTTCCCGTGTTTAGAACTGTCCCTGCACGAAATGACATTTGTAAAGGAAAAAAAGAAGCCATTTAAAACTGCTTGCGGCTTTAATGTCATGTCTTGTCCTGGCAATATGGATGAAAATCTTTGAGAAAAATGGCATGGCTACCCCATCACCCCCCCCCCCCCCACCCCAGCCCATTACCAGCCCCTTTGGGTCTTGTATGGATATTAAGGGGAACCCCGCACCCAAGATAAAACCCTATACCTAAAACCCTATATACTCTGAACAGCAGTATACAGGTGGTGCAAACAAGACAGGGACTGTAGGTATATACTGTATGTATGTATGTATGGACTGTTGGTGTATACTATGCTGTGCTGTAGGCACACAACACCCACTAACTCCTGCAGATGCCTTTATTAGAGAACACCAGCAAATAAGGGTAGATACAGGTGTATACTGTGCTGTGCTGGAGGCACACAACACACACTAACTCCTGCAGATGCCTGAGAAAAGAACACACTGCCCCTGCCTATCTAGCTCTTTCCCTGCACGCCGGAAAAAAAACCACAAGGCCGCCACGCTGGCGGCGTTATATAGTGTGGGGCGTGTACTAAACCCCCTGAGCTATAATTGGCCACAGGCATCCTGCCTGTGGCCAATTATGGCTCTCCTCGCTGCCGGTGCTGTGATTGGCCAAGCATGCGGGGTCACAGTGCATGCTTGGCCAATCATCAGCCAGCAATGCACTGCGACTGGCGCAGTGCATTGTGGGCCATTCGTATCACACAAATTTGATGCGAACGGACCACAAAGTTCTGGTTTCGTCGAACAGATGAATGGCCGATGTTCGATTCGAACACAGGTTCGAATCGAACACCGGGCTCATCCCTACTGTAGAGTAGCAAGGAAATTGTCAATATGGTTGTCAAGAGTTTGGGGAGTACGAGGGTCAGTTTTTACATTGTACAAGGAGCTATAGTACAAGGCAAAGGAATCTGCTATCTTCTTTGGGTTAAAAATCTTCCATTTAGAATGAGGGTCCAGTAAGTAGGCAATTTTGATTTGAGTTTTCCTAGCCTCAAGGGGATTTGCCAAAAAGTTTTCCGGCTTCGTTACCAAAAGAATAATACGATAGTTTAAAGGCCCGTACACACGATCGGACTTTTTGACAACCAACATGCAAATTAGCTGGTTTGGACCAACATCTGACCGTGTGTACGCTCCATCGGACCAACTTTTTCCAGGTTTCATCTGACTTTTGCTGGCTGTGCAAAAGGACCAACTTTCTGCCAACAAAAGTCCGATGGACCAAAGTCCTACCGTGTGTACACAAAACCAACGGACTTTTGTACAAAGTACAAACACACATGCTCAGAACCAATGCAAAAGATCAGACAACAATATAGAAGTTGACCAAAAGTGGCGCTGGAGTATTCGAGCGTCCTCTTTTGAAGTGTCGTCAGTACGTTGAAACGTCACTACGTTCGTGTTTGTTGCCTAAAAAGTCAGATCGTGTGTATGCAATACAAACTTGGGGCCAACGCCCTTTGGACAAAAATCCACGGGAAAGTTGGTCCACGGTCCGATCGTGTGTATGAGGCTTAAGAGCTTTGAGATGTTTACCATATCGCTCTATTAGTAGAAGTTGGAGATCTGAGCGTACTTTGGTGAGAGTTTTGGAGAAAGAATGGGTGGGATTGGATTTATTCAAAGATTTTAGGGTATGGATCTCTCTCAGTAATTTATCAATCTGCAGCATCCTCTGCCTCTTAAGGCATGAACCCAATTGAATAAAAATGCCCCTTATAAAAAGCCTTGTGAGCACACCAAACATTGAGGGAGGGGGGTGTCTTGCAAAGAGGGGGAAACTTACAGTATTACTCATTCCCCCGCAAAATGAAAATGTAATTAATTCTTTCATTTCATTGGCTGGGGATTTGGACTTTTTCAAAATGGCTTCTATAATTAGGAAAACATTTTCAAACAACCACTTATGGCACGCGGAGCCTGAGATTTCTATTATGGATTCCATGTACCCGTGTTCAAGAGAACCATTTGGACAAGCAGATTAAAATCACTGAAGCGATCCCTTGGCAGACAATGATATTCCAACAAGTCAGATTATTATTTACCAAAGGCATTCTTTCTAGACATGTGCAATTCGTTTCGTTTTTTTTTTTTTTTTTTTTTTCGTTATTTTCGTTCGTTCGTTTTCGTACGAATAAACGAATCGTTCGAATCGTACGAATCCGAATAACGAATCGTTCGAATCGTACGAATCCGATTAACGAATCATTTGAATTGAACGAATCCGAAAAACAACGAAAATCCGAAAAAAAAAAAAAAAAATTAGAAACAACGAATGTACTAATGAAGAAAATCCGAAAAACGAAAACGAACGAAAAAATCCGCACATTCGTAACTTTTTTTTTTTGTTGAATTGGTAATTTTCCGTGTCCCTTACAATGGTGCTGCTAAACGCGCTTCGAATGGATTAAACAAAAAAATTCGTACATTCGTAACTTTTTTTTCGATTCGTAACTTTTATTTTTTTTCGATTCGTAACTTTTTTTTTTTTCCATTTGTAATTTTCCGTGTCTCTATTGAACAAAAAAATTCTTACATTCGTAACTTTTTTTTCGATTCGTAACTTTTTTTTTTCGATTCGTAACTTTTTTTTTCGATTCGTAAAAAATTAAAATGTAATAATAGCATACACATTACATCAAATTATGAATTATGCTCCGATTACGAATGTTACGAATGTTACGAATGTACGAATAAATACGAATGCGTCCGACAATTAAACTAACGAAAAAACGAATCAACGAAAAAATAACTCTAACGGATGTACTAATGAAGAAAATCCGAAAAACGAAAACGAACGAAAAAATTCGTACATTCGTAACTTTTTTTTTTTTGTTGAATTGGTAATTTTCCGTGTCCCTTACAATGGTGCTGCTTAACGTGCTTCGAATGGATTGAACAAAAAAATTCGTACATTCGTAACTTTTTTCGATTCGTAACTTTTTTTTTTCTATTCATAACTTTTTTTTTCGATTTGTAACTTTTTTTTTTTTTTTGTATTTGTAATTTTCCGTGTCTCTATTGAACAAAAAAATTCGTACATTCGTAACTTTTTTTTTCGATTCGTAACTTTTTTTTTTTCGATTCGTAACTTTTTTTTTCGATTCGTAACTTTTTTTTTTTTTTTTTTTTTTTCGATTTGTAATTTTCCATGTCTCTATTGAACAAAAAAATTCGTACATTCGTAACTTTTTTTTCGATTCGTAACTTTTTTTTTTCAATTCGTACCTTTTTTTTTTCGATTCGTAAATTGTTAAAATGTAATAATAGCATACACATTACATAAAATTATGAATTATGCTCCGATTACGAATCTACGAATGTTACGAATGTTACAATTGTACGAATAAATACGAATGCTTCCGAAAATTAAACTACCGAAAAACAAATCAACGAAAAAATAACTCTTACGAATGTACGAATCGTTACGAATACGAACACCGACGACTTACGAATGTACGAATCGTTACGAATCAACGGAAACGAAAAAAACGAAACGAAAATAAACAAATTTTTTTCGGAAACGAAAAAAACGAAACGAAAATAAACACATTTTTTGGTTGTGCACATGTCTAATTCTTTCCCTTGCTTTTCTCTTGCAATCTTCTTTCATGTTGGTTGCATTGGTTGAAACACGTTATGGCCAGATTGCTGATGCCACCCTAAATGCTCAGAAAATAATTCATCTTATGACACCAGAGAAAATAAGCCATTTCCTCCTCACCTTCCATAATTCAGAGTGTTAGCATTTGAGCTGTTTGTCAACAAGCATTGTAATATACTGTAAGTGGCAGGCAGCATGCCAGGCCAAGCGAGGGTTGACCAGAAAGTAAACCAGAGCTTGTGTACCCAAACTACACTATTATAAAGAATAAGGAAGTGAAAACGGTTTAAATTCTTGAACACAAAATTGTGTTCTTCAGAGATCAGCGAGAGAGAGAGAGATCTGATGAATATCTTCCACTCTTCCAGGATGGGGATGCTCACTGTACTCATTCTCATAGCCACAGGTAAGTAGCTCACCTAAAAAGTCTGCACTGATCTAAAGTCTCATGAAGGGCTGCCTTTATCTAGGTCTGAACTTTATCTCAGATTCCTGAGATCATTGTAACTAAGAATGAAAATTATTATTTTGCTGTAAAATCACTACAACATTACTGATTCTGCTCCTGAAATTTTACTGATGTGGGTGAAATTTTGTTCCTTAAAGCGGTTCTGCACCCATTTCATTTAGTAAATCTCTTTGCCTTCCAAATCAGGCAAAGAGTACTAAATGAAATGTGTTTTTTTTTTTTTACTTACCTTGTAATTGAAGACTTGCGGTCTTCTCCCCCTGCGGCGGCGGGCGGGGTCTCTGCGTCGATCGTCGTCACGCCACACTGTCTCCTGGGATCTGGTGTCATTGATCCCAGGAGTCAGTGTGGGCATCTTCCGAAATCTCGCGAGATTTCGGCCACATCTTCCGAAATCTCGCGAGATTTCGGCCACATCTTCCGAAATCTCCCGAGATTTCGGCCACATCTTCCGAAATCTCGTGAGATGTCGGCAGATGTGCCGTTACTGCGCACGCGCGAGTAACGGCGGTGCATGCTGGGCCATCTAAAGTTCCTGTGGGTGTTTCACATGCCCACAGGCAAGATGGCCCCCAGCACAAAAGAAGAAGACGAGGAACTTCATCGGACGAAAACCGGCGGCGATCGAGATGGAAGATGGAACAGGTGAGTCCCCCAATAAAGGTAAGCATCCTTTATATTCCGTCCCAAAAAAAAAAAAAATTTTTACAGAGTGCATAACCGCTTTGATTTTAGCTAAAATTATTTACTGCACAATTGTTAATTTTGCCCTCGGCAATGTTTTGCTAAAGTGGGAACGGTCAATTTTGTCTATTGAGCTGCTGTTCTTCTTTCATCTCTTGACATTCTAAGATACCACAGCAATATACTAATTCTAAGATACCACAGCAATATACTAATTCTAAGATACCACAGCAATACATCAAATAGAGTTGAACCCAGGATGCCATTACATGAAACTAATTTTAGACTGGACATTTAAATTTTAATTTATATTTTTTTCTTGTATTGCCTGTATTTGATTGCCTTTGTGTACTGTCAATATATTGTTTTTCTTTCCATAAAAAAAAAAAGTAAAATAGTTTTACTTTATTGCTAATGGTCTTTGATAGTTCCATAAACCTCAGGAGCAATTTCTTTTGCTACCAAAGCATTTTTTATTTTTTTTTATTTTATTACACAAAACCTTTACTGAAGTAAAAACAGGTACTTATACTGTACAGTGCTATGAAAAAAAGTATTTGCCTCCTGCCTGATTTTACATTTTTTTTTTTTGCATAGTTGTCACACTTAAATGATTGAGCTCTTTCCCACTTTGAATGACAATTCTGCGGTCATGCAACACTGTACCCATATGAAATCTTTACAATTTTTTTCACACCAATAGAGATTTCTTTTGGGGTTTTTTCACCACGTAATTAATCACCAGTGTTTTTTTATTTTTATTTTTTGCTAAATAAATTAAAAAAGATCAAACATTTAATTTAAATACATTTTTCATAGTTTGTTATAACATTTTGCAAAGAGGTATTTTTTTCTTTCACTGGTATGTGATGGGCACTGATAGGCTGTACTGATGGGCACTGATTACATAGTTACATAGTTAGTAAGGTTGAATAAAGACACCAGTCCATCCAGTTCAACCTAAGTGAGTGTGGGTGCATGTCTACAATTTTCCCTATCCCTGTACATTGTGTCTCATTAAGATGCTCATCTATTATATTTTTATTTATTTAAGGTACCCATATAGCTGAAAAATACTGAACCCCCTGCATCAATTGCAGCCTCACTGTGCCCATCAAACGCAGCCATGTGTGCCCATCATATGCAGCCACTGTGCCCATCATACGCATCCATTGTGCCATCAAATGCAGTCACTTGTGTCCATCAAATGGAGCCACTTGCCCATCAAATGCAGCCACCTGTGCCCATCGAACGCAGCCACCTGTGCCCATCAAACAGGCACACATCTGTGCCCATCATATGCAGCCACTTGTGCCCATCATATGCAGCTACTTGTGCCCATCAACCGCAGCCACCTGTGCCCAAACGCAGCCACCTGTGCCCAAATGCAGCCACCTGTGCCCATCATATGTAGCCACCTGTGCCCATCATATGCAACCACCTGTGCCCATCATATGCAGCCACTTGCGCCCATCAAATGCGGCCCTTTGAAGCGCTCCTTTGATCGCAAAACTGGTAGAGGATCATATAATCTGCGAGAATGTTCCAAAACCAGTAATTCACCTGGAAGTCTACAAGTATATGTATACTGTATCAACGTATTAAAAGCTCATTCGTGTTTATTAGTACCGAGATAGTCCACTCCCCCCTCCCCCTTTTTGTAGGAAGACAGCTTCAGCAACTGTCCCTACCTCCTTTTCTTTTGCATTTAATTATTGGATGATGGTACTTTTATTTTGCCTACGTATAAGGGTTTAACTTTGAGGAAAACTCACAATCTTTTCTTTATCAAATAGGGGATAAAAATTCTCCTACCTGATACTATTTTGCTGTCAGGTTCTTTCTAATGAGAGGTCTCATTAATGGCAGACAAGGGCTGGCTGAGATGTGAATCTTATCACTGAGTCAGATTTAAATACCGAGCTGTCAAATGGTCAATTTACAAATGACAATACTGAGTAAACACAGGGACGTGAGACACTGAGTGACTCACCGAGTCAGATAACAAGGATCTTCAGATCCCTGGTAACTGGTGACATTGATTAGGCTAGGTTCACACTAGTGCAGTGCAATTTATTTTTTCCTGGCTTAGCCCAATCATTTATTAAAAGAAAGGTTTCTTGCTGTACAGATTACAAAACAAAAAGAGAACAAAAATAAACACAAAGTAAGTTTTACTGATTTATTTTGCTTCTTACGAAATTGCCCAAGCAGGACGAAAGAAGGTAAGAGGGCGGGCTCTGGAACCAAGCCAACCAGAGCGCTGTGTTCCTGGGCACTGCTATCATGAAGGGCAGTGCTACCATGGACACCAAGGCAGGACGACATCTTGCCAATAAAAGTTAATTTGAGTACATTGAGGAGGGGCAGCAAACTATAATATCATGGTAACTGCAAAACACAGAGGAAGGAGTCTTTTCTGCAGACTAGAATGTATGTACAGGAGGGCAAGTCCCAGCAGTCTGTAAGATTCCAGAAAATAAGACGAGGGTGTCAAAGTGGCCCTCAATGGCTTGTAACGCTGAATGTGCTGATGGAGACAAAGGTGACCTCCAACTATCACTCGGCCTACCAAATGCTGGCAATGATGGATGCATCGACACACCCATCGGAGGCTTTCCACACTGCCTAGGCTACGGCGCCGGTTCATATCCCTTTGGCTGCCTAGCTCCCTACTCGCAGATGTAGGCCATGGTCCCAAGAGACAAGCTCCTCCCAAGACCAGGCTATATATCTCCTCACCGAGCATTCTGCTCTTCCTCCTAGCCGCCTGGAACTTGTAGTCTGCAACAGTCTGCCTCAAGTGAAAATTATGTCTCCTCTGACTACTTGTCCCATGATCCTTCACTCTCATTTGGGATCTCTGCTCGCTCTTTCTTCAGGAGATGATGACACAGTAATAATACAAAAAGCCGCGCTTTTATTGTGTATATCTCACAATTTTTTAGCTGCTGCTTTAGGGTTCATTGTTTATATTTATTTTCTCACTCGTATTGTTATATTGATATCACTTATCCTGATCAATGTTAGTGAGTTTTATGCTTTAAGGTAGGGATCAGCGCGGTGTTTCTCTTTGTTTTTTCACTTGTTTGATGATGACACAGTGTCCAAACTGAGCAGTAGAGGGGAAAAGACTCACTGCAACTGATGTTATAAAATGTCCCACGATGACTCGTGGGACACAATTTAACCAGCACCTGGTTATACAGCCGAAGTAGGAATCATCATCTTATTTCACTTTTATACCTTACTGTATTTTTTGCAATATGTTTCCATTACGAATTTAAATAAGTTTTCAAATTCAAATTTATTTTCAGATTCAAATTCAGATAATTCCTTTTCTTATAATTTATTTTGGATTCCTTGAAATTCGTTTCCATTGTGATTCAGAAATTCAGATACATCTGAATCTCAGAATAGCAAAAAATGTGTCAGGATTTTGATTTGTGGACTTTATGGACTATGATTTTTGCACTACTTTGGGGATTGCAGATGCTTCATATATTGCATATTACAACAAATTTTGTATTGGATTCGACAACATAATGTGCAGGTCCTCCTTCTCTTCAGATCTTCTCCTGGTGGTGGGCAGTTTTAAATTTTACAGGCATTAGCACCTCTCTCTGCATTTTTCCATTGTGAAAGAAGGGTGCTGTCTTCCAGATATTCCAAAATTTGCCTCAGTCTTCCAGATATATTGATGCTGGATGTCAATTAAGTAAGAAGATTGAGAACATGACAAAAAAAAAAGGTAATGAGCGGGGCAACACAAGAGATGAGGCAGGCATTGCAGCCATTTTGTATTTTAAACGCTACCTGGGGGACATTAAAAATAAATAAAATAAAAGTTGGTTGACTTTGGTGTTGAATATACAGTATCTCACAAAAGTGAGTACACCCCTCACATTTTTGTAAATATTTTCTTCTATCTTTTCATGTGACAACACTGAAGAAATGACACTTTGCTACAATGTAAAGTAGTGAGTGTACAGCTTGTATAACAGTGTAAATTTGCTGTCCCCTCAAAATAACTCAACACACAGCCATTAATGTCTAAACCGCTGGCAACAAACGTGAGTACACCCCTAAGTGAAAATGCCCAAATTGGGCCCAAAGTGTCACTATTCAATATTCGGATGAGCCCAAGATAAACTTATTTGGTTCAGATGGTGTCAAGTGTGTGTGGCGGCAACCAGGTGAGGAGTACAAAGACAAGTGTGTCTTGCCTACAGTCAAGCATGGTGGTGGGAGTGTCATGGTCTGGGGCTGCCGACACTGGGGAGCTACAGTTCATTGAGGGAACCATGAATGCCAACATGTACTGTGACATACTGAAGCAGAGCATGATCCCCTCCCTTCGGAGACTGGGCCGTAGAGCAGTATTCCAACATGATAATGACCCCAAACAGACCTCCAAGATGACCACTGCCTTGCTAAAGAAGCTGAGGGTAAAGGTGATGGACTGGCCAAGTATGTCTCCAGACCTAAATCCTATTGATCATCTGTGGGGCATCCTCAAACGGAAGGTGGAGGAGTGCAAGGTCTCCAACATCCACCAGCTCCGTGATGTCATCATGGAGGAGGGGAAGAGGACTCCAGTGACAACCTGTGAATCTCTGGTGAACTCCATGCCCAAGAGGGTTAAGGCAGTGCTGGAAAATAATGGTGACCACACAAAATATTAACACTTTGGGTCCAATTTGGACATTTACACTTAGGGGTGTACTCACTTTTGTTGCCAGCTGTTTAGACATTAATGGCTGTGTGTTGTGTTATTTTGAGAGGACAGCAAATTTACACTGTTATACATGCTGTACACTCACTACTTTACATTGTAGCAAAGTGTAATTTCTTCAGTGTTGTCACATGAAAAGGTAGAAGAAAATATTTACAATTATGTGAGGGGTGTACTCACTTTTGTGACTGAAATTTCATCAAAATCTCTTACATTGAATCAATCCTGAAGATTTGTATCCCCTGAAACATAACATACCAATACATACCGTTTTATTTTTTGTGTATTATGCATGTATATATATTTTATTATGGAAGCTAAACATATTAAAACTTTTATTTTTTTTGCTTGTGGCAGCCGGCAAGGCTTTCAGTGCTGCAGATTCAGTGTGTGGTTCCCCCTCGGTGTCCAGTCGGATAGTTGGCGGTACAAATTCGTTGGATGGAGAATGGCCCTGGCATGTTGCTGTTTTAGCTGAAACAGTAGATGGACAATCTTTATGTGGGGGCTCCCTGATCTCACCGGAGTGGGTTATGACGGCAGCACATTGCATCCACCAGTGAGTATAACATAATAAACCAACTCTTCCATCAGGCACCAATCATTCTGCTTTTGGAAAAAGCTTTCTAAAAAATCAGTCATGTACATGTTTATTGATCCAGTGTTCTGTCAAGTGTGCCTTATTGATCATCACTGATTGGTTTACTCTGCTTCTGAGTCCATATGCTTATGCATTGTGGTTAGATAAAGGTGAAAAGCTTTACAATACCCTAAATTCATAGTCTGCCACTTGGATATGAGGAGCACACTTGGGGAATCATAACAGGTGCTTTGAACTTTTTTTTTTGGCCCCCCATGTCAGTTGGGTCACCCGCAGTGCTCTGCGCCCCAAGCCCACACTTTTTTGAAGCCTATTAGAGCCTTTGGCTATAATCACATGTAAAAAAACAAAAAACAAAAAAAACATGTAGATTAGGGGGCACGGTGCATTTTCTGCCCTGATTGGGCAACGCCTGGTTGTTCTGGAGCGGGGCAGAGAAGCCGTCCTTAACAACCGATGAGTCATCAGCTGTCAATGGTTTTTCCCCGCTGACAGTCGAATAAAAAAACAAAGTGCTGGCACGTGATGTCAGAAGAGGGCGGTGCCACCGGATGATGTAGCTGGGTGGCCCCGCCCCTTGTCTATAGAAGAACTGTCAAAGTGGGCATACAGCGAGTAGCCTCCCAGGAGGCGGAGCATTTTACATTTTTTGGTGGGTCGGCGGGCAGCGTGATTGACGATGGATAGACATCGAGGGACACTATTTATTTTTTATTTTTTAATAAAGGGCTTGTCAAAAAACTGTTTCTTTATTTAGTTCCTTTTTGACACTTTTTTGGTGAATGGGTAGGGGTAGGATGTACCAGATACCCATTCACATAGGGATGTGGCCAGAATCTGGGGGCCCCCTTGTCAAAGGGGGCTACCAAATTCCGATAAGCCTTCCACCCACCGACCCCGACAACTAAGGTTGCCAGGAAAAGGCTCTTGTCCTCATCAACATGAGGAAAAGGTACTTTGGAGCGGGGCAAAACACCCACCCCCCCCCAAGTTTACAGCATGTGGCCTGGTATGGTTCAGGAGGGGGGCATTCGCTCGCCCCCTCCACTTTTCTGACCTTCCTGGCTGCATGCTCGGATAAAAGGTCTGGTATAAATTTTGGAGGGAGACCCACATCGTTTTTATTTTATTTTGGCATGGGGTTCCCCTTAAAATCCATACCAGACCCGAAGGGACTGGTATGAACTGGGAGGGGGTTGACCACGTGCCATTTTTTTAAATTTTTCAATAACTGGGTGCCAGCAATTGTAACCAAAAGTAATTTTTCAATGCATTTAACTAATTTTAATGGATTTTTTTTAGAAACATAATTTTTGCTGCAGCATGTTTTATGCATGCTATAGATGTCCCAATTTACAGATGGATTAAGGGAACACCAAGCACTATATTTAAAGTAATTTTTATTTTTTCTTGTTGCATTTTAGGCATAATTAAAATCACTGCGTCTGAAAAAACTATTGTTTTAAAAAGGAAAAACATTTTATTGATACATGTCCCCCAGGGCAGTACCCAGACCCCCATACCCCTTTTATGGCCAATTACTTGCATATAAGCCTTCAAAATGGGCACTTTTGATTTTTCCTGTTCGGCTCCCATAGACTTCAATGGGGTTCGCCGTTCAGGTTAGAAAATTTCCCCTGTTCTGCTGCGAACGGAACAGGGGGGTGTTCAGCCTATCTCTATTCATTTGTGTGTATCACCTGAGGCCAATCACTTCAATGGGTATATGTACGTTTTTACCACCACTTTAATCAATACAGAGCTGCATTATTTTGTACCGTATATACTCGAGTATAAGACGACCTGAATATAAGCCGAGGCACCTAATTTTACCACAAAAAAATGGGAAAAACGTATTGACTTGACTCGAGTATAAGCCTAGGGTGAGAAATGCGCAGCTACTGTAAGTGGAAAAGAGGGTCAACAATGCCCATTTGCAGCCTCACTGTGCCCATTTGCATGACTCACTGTGCCCATTTGTAGCCATAGGTCCCCTGAACTTCAAACTTGGTAGTTAGGGGTTCCTAGATGATTTGGGGTTTCTGGACCCAAAGGGTCCCAAAATGACATTGCTGCAGATGGACACAGTTGACCAAATTTGGGGCCCCGTATCTCGGGGCCACTTGGTGCTAGGAACACCACAATTTGGTGTGCAAACCCAGTGGAACTATCACTACAACATATCCAAAGATGGGGTTCCTATAATCAAGTGGCCCCGAGATGCGGGGCCCCAAAATCGGTTCGGAAAATGTCAAGCACTTTTCTGTAGCAGAGAATGACATTTTCCGAACCGACTTTGGGGCCCCGTATCTCGTATCGAACTCCATCTGGATATGTTGTAGTGCTAGTTCCACTGGGTTTGTACACCAAATTTGGGGTTCCTAGCACCAAGTGGCACCGAGATAGGGGGCCCCAAATTTGGGTCGGAAAATGTCATTCTCTGCTGCAGAAAAGTGCCGAGGGGGGCATTTTCAGCACAAAAAAAATGTGCTGGAAAAACTCAGCTTATAGGGTATCTTTTTATATATGCGTTTTTGACCTTTTAAAAAATTTTAGGTCTCACATGTATACATACAAGTGCATTCCACTTCCAAGTCTTCAATAGAGATTACTCCGACTAAGCATCACAGTAAACTTTGATGATCCTGCCTAAGTTCATACTATTGGCCTTGTGTACATACAGGCAATTCATAGAGAACATATTATGAACAAGTTGTATTTCATTCGTTAGATTCTGAAGTTCATTGATAGTAATGATATTGCATTGCCTTCTGCATCAGATGGATCCTCATTTATACATATTATGTTCTGTTTTCTTTCTGCAGTCCTATCCGAGTATCGAATTATAAAGTATATTTGGGCATGTACCAACTGCGTGTGATCAGCTCTCATACAGTTATTGCCAATGTAAGCAATATCATTGTCAATAATAATTATATAAACATTGGAGGCCGTGGAGACATCGCCCTGGTACGGCTGGCCACACCTGTCAACTATACTCAGTACATCATGCCAATCTGTCTGCCATCTTCCACCACCACCTTCCCCTGTGGTACGGAGTGCTGGGTGACCGGCTGGGGTGCAAGATATTATGATGGTGAGTCCATGAAATGATAAACAAAATCCAATACAAGTAAGCTAGACCTGTCACTTACACAAAATACATCCTGTTAATTATGGGCAAATCTATCTGGGTTATATTTGCAAGTGGTTCTTCAGGTCCTGCTTGAAATCCATCAAACCTGAACTTACTATCCTATTGAAGTCTATAGTGGGAGGGTAAATCTTAACTCTAAATACTAAATTCTGGCTATAATCCAGGCTAATAGGCAAGCTATTGTCAAAAAGAGACATGGAGAGGCAAGCACTGCCATAGTAGATATTTAATGAAGCAAAAAAAAAAGAAAAAGGAAGAAGAATACCATACCGCAGGGAGAGGGTCCTTTTCATGCAACTTTAAGAGGGTTATAAAATAAAACATAATTTTTTTTTTTTCAAATTACAAGCTTGGAAGTAGGGATGGGTCTCAGGCAGGGGCGGACTGACCATTCAGCCACTCGGGCACTGCCCGAGGGCCCCGGGCCACTAGGGGGCCCCATCAGGGTTACCAGCCTCAGTAAAACCAGGGACAGTATGTAAAAATCTGTGGTTTTTTTTTTTACATCGGCCTCTGAAATGTCCCTTACTGACATCCTTTTGGTCTAAAAATCCAGAGATTATAGCTGCCCCACCTCTCCAGTACCTTCTCAGTCAATAGAAACATGTCTGTGTATACCTACATTGTATACTGTGTGTGTATATATATATATACTGTGTGGCCCCATAATCTCTGATTGCCTGGGGGCCCCATAATCTGCTATTGCCCGGGGGCCCCATGAGATGTCAGTCCGCCCCTGGTCTCAGGTTTGGGTCGAACATAAGCCCGACAAGAACCAAAGACATTTGCAGTGCAGTAAAAAGATCTGGCCATTTGCTGCAATAGCGACCAATGACCACATTGCAATTCCTTACTGTGGTCATGTGGCTTGAAAGGGCCAATATTAGGGGTTTTCATATGGTTCAGCCCCTTTCCTATAAAATGCAGGGTTCCCAGCAGCCATTTGTCAGTGCGCGTTGGAGAGACCTGGAATAGATAGGGAATACTGACAGAGTGTTTGCAGAAATATGTAGTTGCTGTTTTTCTACACATGCTGAACAGCGCTACACCCAGTTCTATATTGTGCCACATGAAAGTGAATTGCAGTACGGTGAGATACATAGTGTGTACCTCTAATTGCTACAAAACTGTTACAGTGTGGTGGACTACATATTATTTTGTACCCCCTCTGCGTAGATCCAACATTATTTTCTAGGACTACCATTTGTGTACAGCAGTTGCTGTTTAGCTGCTTGGCCGACTTGCAGTTTCCTTTTTTACTTTTTTGGTATCTTATTGTTTTTTATTTCACATTTTCGTTAGGCTATAAAAAAAAAATTATGTATATGTATTATTATATATATATTATATTATATATATATATATATTGCAAATCTAAGAATTTGTGGAGGAACATATATCCCATCAATCACTTTTCCGGAAATTATAACCTGTTTCAGGCACCCCGCTATATATACTGTATATCTGGGATTTTTGGTTTAAGGATTTAGGGCTGGGGTTTAGTGATTTGGGTTTTATTTTTTTCAAGAGAGGTATATTTTATTCTGATATAATTTTACTAAGATTTTTTTTCATGTTCAGTAGTGTGAACTTGTTTTAACACAGGTAAAGCTGCCCTTTTTTTGCAACATATCACTGCATAATAGTGCAGTACAGTTTAGTGCACCACCACATTGTTAATCTCCCTAATATCATAGTTGCTAATAAGGTTAGGTAATCCCCTGTATTCATAATGTCAGGCAGGTCTAAAGGATGATGCAAAGGTAATGCATGCATGCTAGTAGGGGGTGATCAGGTTCTGCATCTGCAAATTAAAAGATTGCTCCAAAATCGTATGATTCACTCTATAAAGTATGGACCACAAAGACTATTGGATGTCAGGCCTGGCCACTGGATTGAACACAGTACTTTCTCATTTTTATTTCTCAATAAAACCAGCTTGGTCTCTCCATCAGAATGTGCAGTCCAGTAGAACACTTTACATACTGTGCATCAAGTCTGTACAATATTTCTGTCTGTTTTCTGTGAAATAATGTATTCTAATTTCAATGTATTGATAGAAACAGCCTACTAAAGCTGCTTACATAGTGTGCATGGTTCTTTATAATATATCTGTTTATTGTCTCTGAAATAATACTTACTTCATGATAAAACCTGTCTGGTTTCTCCCTACTAATTTGTGACCTAACAAAGCTGCTTGCATACTGTCCACTGATTGCACAATATGTATCACTATCTGTAAAATAATACACTCCAATAGGTATTTCTTGATTAAACCGGCCTGGTCTTTCTCTCCTAAACTATGGCCTACTAAATCTGCTTACATAGAGTTTTTAATTTTTTTCATAATATTTTATTAAAGCGCCCATTTAAAAGTCAGCAGCTACAAAAAGTGTAGCTGCTGACTTTTAATAATCGGACACTCACCTGTCCCACGGTCCAGCGATGTGGGCAAACAAAGCCCTGCTCCTCTCCCCCACCTCTCTGCCGTGCCGGCACCACTACTGCACGCTGTAATTGGCCAGGCAATCTTCTGGGACCTGTGACGTGTCCCAGAAGATTTCAGGGAGGGAGGGGGGAGAGGTGACCTTCTTTCTGGCACCTCAGAGCCCCAGGAGGAAGTGGGAGATGGATGCCTCTAAAAAGAGGGTATCCGCTCCCCCCCCCCAAAAAAATGGCATGCCAAATGTGGCATGACAGGGGGTCACCTTCACTTAAAGCGGAAGTTCCATTTTTGTGTGGAACTCCGCTTTAAAGATATTCAGATAGAGAGAGGCAGATAAACAGAAATTACATGGGCCCAATGGCCTAAGGGTTTGCATGAATTCCATAACCATAACAGTGATCAAACATTTTAACCAAATGTAAGGCTATTGTGGAGATGACTTAAATATACTAGAGAGTTGCAAAGGATATAAAGTGAGAATGAGTTTTATGTCTCAGAGACCAAGGAGATCTGGATCGTAAGAGAAGTCAAATTCAAGTTAGAATTGACTATGGTGTGAGTTGAGCTGTCTTCTTGACATAGGGTTGATTGATTAGGCATGTTACTATAGGGTAATGGGGGGTAGAGTTTTCAGTATGGTGAATATCATAGGGTTAAAGTTAGTTATATGTAGGAGTAATTTCCAAGCTGGCAGTCCTGCTGGCCACCTTGGTTAACTCCTTTAGATGTGAGGGGGCGAGTATTTGAGGACAGGGGGGAGTCGTAAGTGGGGGAGAGGAGGGTGAGGAGGGGGATAGATTAAAATAAGGGGTAGAGAGATGGAAACGAGAAAGAGAGTGGGGATAAAAAGGGAATAGGCCGAGATAGGGTTCCTCCGGGTACTCCGGTTGCCTCCCACAATCCAAAGACCTAACCCTGGTCTTCAGCCCATCCATTCTCAGTTCTCTCAGGTTGAACTGGATGGACTGATGTCTTTATTCAACCTTACTAACTATGAAACTATGAAACTATGAAGAAGGCAGTATAAGGTTGTCAAATGGACAGAGAGTTAAACCAGCTCAGTTAGTGTGTGAGCACATGGTTTGGGTGTATTCAGAGGTAGTTTTGAAATGAGACCAACAAGCCCAGTGGGTGGAGTGTTTAGAGATGTTGTCATGGGAAATGCTTCTCCATTTCAGCGATTTTTTTGATTCTCAGAAACCATTCTTTAGTTGAGGGGGCACGAGTTTTACCCCGCAATACAGATATACATAACTCGCTAGGGATTTAAAGTAGGAGTGTCTGGGTAGTGTGGTGCAGTGTAGGAGAAGTTGAGCAGTTGAAAAATCCAAAGCGAGGGTGGAGACCTTTGAGGTTATATTATGTACTTCACTCCAGAACTTTTGGATGGTGGGACATGACCACCAGATGTGCATAAGAGATCCTGGTTCAGAGTTACATATCCAGCATAAGTTGGATACTGATGGTGCAAATTTGTGGCTAGAGGTCGGGACTCTGTACCAGCGAGGGAGGACCTTATAGCCATTTTCTTGAGCTGAAACATTTACTGAGCCCTTAAGAATGTTTTAAATTATTTGTTCCCATTGTTCTTCCGTGAGATCTAGGGAGAGTTCTTTCTCATAGAATTTACATGTCTTGTTTTTCATGGGATCTTTGGAAAAGAGTAAATGGTTGGGACTAGATGTCTTTGTGGAGTGGTTTCAAAGCATAATGATTCTATGGGGGGTAAGTTGACGGGTCCTTTAAGGATTTTGGTTCAGATCTAGGTAAAAGTGCTGTAATTGGAGATATGTCTACACTTACGGAACTTACGATTTATCATTTGTACAGCAAGATCGTCACGGTTCGGAAATGTGCCTTTTTGGAAGAAGTTCTTGGCTATGATATGTTTATGTGGCCATGAGTTAGATAGAAATGGTATTGACATCCCCGTTGTAAAATCGGTGTTGAGATGGAGTGGAGTCAGGGGACCTGGTATAGATGAGAGAGTATTTGTTACTCATTTTGTGAAAATAGCGTAAGGTGGGGCCTATAAGCAAGCGGCTGGTGGATGCAGTTGGAATATGTTTGGTGGGTAGTCAAGGCGTTGTAGCTATGGGCATAGTGGCTAGGGATTCTTCCAGTGTAACCCATTGCTTTGTGACAACATGAATGTTCCAGTTCTTTATTCTAATAAGGAGACAGGCCCTGTGGAAGCTGCATAGCTCAGGGATGCCTCCTTTTTTTTTGGCGAGAGCCAGGTGTTCATATTCTGATGCGTGGACTTTTATTGTGCCAGAGAAATTTTGTGCAGATGGCTTTGTATGTAGAAAAGAATAAAGGAGGTAAGTAGATGGGAATGGCCTGCATGATATAAAGGAGTCTAGGGAGAATGTTAATTTTTTATATTGCCGCTCTTCCAAACCAGGAAAAGGAAGGGATATCCCACTTTTGTAAGTCTTTTTTTATAGATGCCAAAATTGGACCAAAGTTCAGTGAGTATAAATCGGAAAGGCAGGCTGGAAGTTGGATACCTAGATATGTGATTGCCTTGGTTTTCCAGATGAAAGGGAAATTGTTTTGAAATTGGGATACTGTTTCTGTTGATAGGGAGCTGTTTAAGGCATAAGATTTTTCAAAGTTAATTTTGAGGTTGGAGATGTGTTTGAAAGTGAGTGAAGTCTCCCAGTAGGTTTGGGGTCAGATAAAAATAATAAAATGTCATCTGCAAAGGCTGTAATTTTCAATTCACGTCTAGAGACCAAAAGTCCTCTGTTGTTTGGGTTGTCTGGGAGACAGTAGAGAAAAGGTTCTAGAGTGAGAACTTAAAGCAGGTATAATACAGGCGCTGCCCAGGGGCCCCAGCTGCATGGGGGGCCCTTGCACTTTCCCTGCCCCCCTTGCAGCTTTGTAAACATGTACTGCTTTCAACATTCACTGCTGTCAAGTCAATCGGGTCAGCAGGAGCATCAGTGGTGCGGGGGAGGCTGCCTGTAACACTCCCCTCTCATTTAATCACGATAGACTGTCCCTCTGGAAACTTCAAAATATCCTGAGGCAGCCCGAGTTTGTGGGCGGAGCCGGGGGTGTGTCTGCCTCCTCCACTCCTCTCAAACACTTGTTCACACAGGCTGAGGAGGAGATACCAAAGAAGCCCCAGAAGTGTCCATATCCAGCAATGCTGTAAGTCACTGCATACAGCACTAACCTGATATTATTTCACCTTATACTACCTAATCCTGTCACTATGCCTCCCTATACTACCCAATCCTGTCACTATACCTCCCTATACTACCCAATCTTGTCACTATACCTCCCTATACTACCCAATCCTGTCACTATACCTCTCTATACTACCCAATCCCAAGAGGGTGGAACAGTGTGTATAGGGGGTTAATTTAATTTGAGATAATTCCTAGTTGCCTGTATTTGTTGTTTCAAATCAGACTTAAAAGCCACGCCCATTATGTAGCATTGTGTAGCCACACCCACTCCATGCAACCGCGTACATAGCATGCCATAGGTCACCATCTCCCTGGTAGGGGCCCTAGTGCATTACTTTGCCCAGGGTCCCATGATGTTATTAAGATGACCCTGCCTGCTACAAGCCATTGCTTCCCATTGCTGCACAAGGTTCACATCGCTTGGCCCCGAAGAAATTAACAGATTTCTTCCTACCTACGAGCGGACAGATGTACCAAGATGGTGCTGGCGCGACCATGTGGCCTGCTGGTGAAGAAGAACATTCCTCGGATTCCAGGAGATCATCCACCTCCTCGGTATGCACTGCCATCAACTGCGCAAACACAGGGGACATTGACATCTCTCTCCCTGAAAGTCCCTCTACCCGCAGCCCAGCTAAATTTAAGAAATCTAAAGGAGACATGCAGGAGGAGGGTTCTGATATGGAGGAACACGCTGCAGAGCATTCCACCCAGACCCCTCTTTAGCACTTTCCTTCATCTTCTCAACCTGTGTCAATTGCAAATATGAAAGATATGTTAATTTCTTTGAGAGACTCCCTGCACATTGATATGCTGAAACCTATAAATGCTTCTGTACACGATCTGCAGCAAAGAATGACACATGCAGAGCACAAAATGGAGGATTCCTTCTTCCTGCTCACAATAAGCTAGTGGATGCATATAATGATCAACATAATAACATACCAAGAATGGCGGCAAAGCTGGCAGATATGGAAAATCGTCCCCGCAGGAACAATATTCCATTTCTGCAGCTGAATTAAAAGGTTTGTTACATCAAATGCTACACACGCTGGTGCCTGATGTGACTGACATAGAGCTGGTAATCGACAGAGCGCATAGATTGCCCAAACCAACCGGATACAGTACCGAGAGACGTATTAGCTAGAATACATTACTATAACATTAAAGAGGATGCTATGGGTGCCATGCAGAAAAACCCACAATTGAGCGGGCAATTTGCAGGCATTGCTCTGTATACAGATCTATCGCAAGCTACTATACAACACAGGAAAAAACTCCTTACTATAACGAAGGCCCTAAGAAACCACAACATCACCTACAGATGGGGGACCCCATCAAAACTAACGGTGACACACCTAGAAAAAATGGTTAACATATTCTTGTTGAAATCTGGCCTCCGATTTCTTAAAGAATGATGAATACTGCCGGCAGACATATCGGCAGAAGAACGACGTGACACAACTAAACTTCGGAAGGAATGGTCATAAATCCTTTTCCAGGAAACTTAACATATAAGTTAATTTCCACTAAAAGCAGTCTTTGGAGCCTTACACCCAACTAGAAACCCAGGACCAAATTCCTTTTCGTCATGTTGGCGTGGGTTGATTGCCCTCAGGTGACAAGCAGTCTACACTGCCTCTGGATTCCCGGGGCAGGCTCCGGGCT
This sequence comes from Lithobates sylvaticus, assembly GCA_028564925.1. NCBI lineage: Eukaryota > Metazoa > Chordata > Amphibia > Anura > Ranidae > Lithobates > Lithobates sylvaticus. Next base: position 301,908,862 of record CM053031.1, on the reverse strand, counting down.
CCTTTTTACATTCATATTGTTTTATTCTTTTTGTTGTCCTCACCTGCTATATCCAGATGATTGGCTACATGCGCTGCTACTCACCATGCATCATCTATTCCTGCTTGAATATTACAGTTTCAAGACTCCACTCATCTTTCTATTTGCTGGTTGCACATATCTTTACCTATAGATGGCAGCATTTACTTTCTACTGGACTAGTTTCTTGTAAGTACAGAAGCCCAAAGGCTGAAAGGAGACGTTCTTTGTATACAAGAAACACATTTACTTTCTACTGGACTAAGTACAGCCCTATTAATGCACCATATATTTCTTTGAAAGAAACTACTCCTCTTCCTCATAAGATTGTACTGAGAACATCTGATGCTTGCATTTTGATGACTATTAAGTTTGTCTCTTTCAACGTTAAAGAGGAAGTAAACCCTGGAGCATAATGGACTACTATGCATCACAGTAGCCCATTATGTGTCACTTACCTGACACAGGAGCCAGCAATGTCCCCGCTGTCCCCTTGTGTACGGAGCCTCCATCTTCTTGGTGGGTCTCGCTGCTCCGGCGCTGTCATTCGATGGAGCCGCGATGACGTCACTCCCGCGCATGTGCACGGCAGCCGCCACTCGCAATATCTGCATGCTCAGTGCGCCTGCGCGCCGCTGTCTACGTCGCATGCGCCGTAGACATCGGTGCCTGTCTTTTGGCAAATATCTCCTAAACCGTGTAGGTTTAGGAGATATTTCTTAGACCTACAGGTAAGTCTTAATCTAGGCTTACCTGTAGGTCAAAGTGGTCTGTAAGGGTTTACAACCACTTTAAGGGTTTGAATAGCTCTTTTAAGCGCAAACTCATGTGGTCAGAAGCCCGAAGGCTGAAAGGAGACGTTTGTCGTATACAAGAAACACATTTTTCTGCTCCAAAGCACCAACATTTTCCCATAGACAGTATCTGCATATCTTTTTTGCTAATGCTGACTAGACATGTGCACAACAAAAAAATTCTTTATTTTCGTTTCGTTTTTTTCGTTTCCGAAAAAAATTCGTTTTTTTTCGTTTCGTTTTTTTAGTTTCCGTCGATTCGTAACGATTCGTACATTCGTAAGTCGTCGTTGTTCGGATTTGTAACAATTCGTACATTCGTAAGTCGTCGTTGTTCGGATTTGTAACAATTCGTACATTCGTAAGTCGTCGTTGTTCGGATTCGTAACGATTCGTACATTCGTAAGAGTTATTTTTTCGTTGATTCGTTTTTTCGTTAGTTTAATTTTCGGACGCATTCGTATTTATTCGTACATTCGTAACATTCGTAGATTCGTAATCAGAGCATAATTCATAATTTGATGTAATGTGTATGCTATTATTACATTTTAATAATTTACGAATTGAAAAAAAAAGTTACGAATCGAAAAAAAAAAGTTACGAATCAAAAAAAAAGTTACGAATGTACGAATTATTTGGTTCAATAGAGACACGGAAAATTACAAATTGAAAAAAAAAAAAAAAGTTACGAATTGAAAAAAAAGTTACGAATCGAAAAAAAAGTTACGAATCGAAAAAAAGTAACGAATGTACGAATTTTTTGGTTCAATAGAGACACGGAAAATTACAAATCGAAAAAAAAAAAAGTTACGAATCAAAAAAAAAAAGTTACGAATCGAAGAAAAAGTTACGAATCGAAAAAAAAGTTACGAATGTACGAATTTTTTTGTTCAATCCATTCGAAGCACGTTTAGCAGTGCCAGTGTAAGAGACACGGAAAATTACCAATTCAACAAGAAAAAAGTTACGAATGTACGAATTTTTTCGTTCGTTTTCGTTTTTCGGATTTTCTTTATTAGTACATTCGTTATTTCTAATTGTTTCTAATTGTTGTTTCTAATTAGTTTTTTTCGGATTTTCGTTGTTTTTCGGATTCGTTCGATTCTAATGATTCGTTAATCGGATTCGTACGATTCGAACGATTCGTTACGATTCGTTATTCGGATTCGTACAATTCGAATGATTCGTTCATTCGTACGAAAACGAACGAACGAAAATAACGGAAAAAAAAAAAAAAAAACGAAAAAAAAACGAAATGAATTGCACATGTCTAATGCTGACACTAAACACAATGGTGTTCTCATAGCAATCAAAAACTGTTGCATTTTCTTTGCAGGATGTTATCACAGACCCTAATGGGAGGTATATTATTTTAGTCTGTACCATGAATGATGTTATTTATACAATTGTATCAGTGTATGCTCCCAACCAAGGACAAATTACTTTTTTGAGAAATCTTCTCTTGTTAGGAGACTTTAACTCGGTGATAGACTCTAAATTAGATTGCTCCCCTCCTAAATTACATCATAATTTAATGTTGTACTCCACTATACATAACAAATCTTTATATGATGTCTGGAGATGTCACCATCTGGACGGAAAGGATTTTTCATTCTTTTCTAACCTGCATAGATCTTATTCTAGAATAGATATAATACTCACAGATTTACTCTCCCTATATAAAGCGAAATTAACAACTATAGACACCATCACCTGGTCAGACCACGCTCCCGTAACAATTGAACTGGAAGAACAATTCCATGTGACTCCCATAATTCTATGGCGAAGGAACACACATATTTTTAACCACACGGCTCACAGAGAGAAAGTTAGGAAACAACTAAAGGAATTTTTCCATTTTAATGCCATAGATGAGATTCTGGCCTCTACTACACGCTGTGCTCACAAGACCTATATCAGAGGTTTACTGTTGCAAATCACAGCAAGGGAAAAGAAACAAAAGGTGTAAGCGACTAAATCCCTCTTAGCTAATTATACAAAAACTGGAAACGAATAATAAATAAGCCACGACCCAGGCTTTAATAGAGGAATTACACAATTGTAGATCGGAACTCAAACAAATATGACCATGAGAAAGGACTTAAACGCTTAAAAGCTTCATTTTACTCCTTTTGAAATAAGGCGGGAAAAGTACTAACCCAACAAATCAAAGCAAAGCAAGCAAAAATAAGAATAGCCCATGTAACTGACCCTAAAACAGGTGCAACGTTATCTCAAGCTGCGGATTGTCCATTTGCCACGTCACCTGCCACACATTGCAGATTGTCCACTTGCCACGTCACCTGTCACAAGTTGCGGATTATCCACTTGCCACGTCACCTGCCACACATTGCAAATTGTCCACTGGCCACGTCACCTGCCACAATTTGCGGATTGTCCACTTGCCACGTCACCTGCCACAAGTTGCAGGTTTTGTCCACTTGCCACGTCACCTGCCACAAGTTGCGGATGGTCGCCACGTCACCTGCCACACATTGAAAATTGTTCCCCTGCCACGTCACCTGCCACAAGTTGCGGATTGTCCGCTTGCCACGTCACCTGCCACAAGTTGCGGATTGTCCACTCGCCATGTCACCTACCACACATTGCGGATTGTCCACTTGCCACGTCACCTGCCACAAGTTGCGGATTGTCCACTTGTCACAAGTTGCGGATTGTCCACTTGACACAATTTGCATATTGTCCACTTGCCACTTCACTTGCCACACATTGCGGATTGTCCACTCGCCATGTCACCTGGCACAAGTTGCGGATTATCCACTTGCCACGTCACCTGCCACACATTGCAAATTGTCCACTGGCCACGTCACCTGCCACAATTTGCAGATTGTCCACCTGTCACATCACCTGCCACAAGTTGCGGATTGTCACTTGCCACGTCACATGCCACACATTGCAAATTGTTCACTGGCCACGTCACCGGCCACAAGTTGCGGATTGTCCACTTGCCACGTCACCTGCCACAAGTTGCGGATTGTCCACTTGCCACGTCACCTGCCACAAGTTGCGGATTGTCCACTCGCCATGTCACCTACCACACATTGCGGATTGTCCACTTGCCACAATTTGCAGATTGTCCACTTGCCACGTCACTTGCCACACATTGCGGATTGTCCACTTGCCACGTCACCTGACACACATTGTGGATTGTCCACTTGCCACATTACTTGCAACACATTGCGGATTGTCCACTTGCCACATCACCTGCCACACATTGCGGATTGTCCACTTGCCACATCACCTGCCACAAGTTGTGGATTGTTCACTTGCCACGTCACCTGCCACAAATTGCGGATTGTCCACTCGCCACGTCACTTGCCACACATTGCGGATTGTCCACTTGCCACGTCACCTGCCACAAGTTGCGGATTGTCCACTTGCCACGTCACCTGCCACAAGTTGCGGATTGTCCACTTGCCACGTCACCTGCCACAAGTTGCGGATTGTCCACTCGCCATGTCACCTACCACACATTGCGGATTGTCCACTCGCCACGTCACCTGCCACAAGTTGCGGATTGTCCACTGGTCACAAGTTGCGGATTGTCCACTTGCCACAATTTGCGGATTGCCCACTTGCCGCGTCACTTGCCACACATTGCGGATTGTCCACTTGCCACATCACCTGACACACATTGTGGATTGTCCACTTGCCACGTCACCTGCCACACATTGCGGATTGTCCACTTGCCACGTCACCTGCCACACATTGCGGATTGTCAACTTGCCACATCACCTGCCACAAGTTGTGGATTGTCCACTTGCCACGTCACCTGCCACAAGTTGCGAATTGTCCACTCGCCACGTCACTTGCCACACATTGCGGATTGTCCACTTGCCACGTCACCTGCCACAAGTTGCGGATTGTCCACTTGCCACGTCACCTGCCACAAGTTGCGGATTGTCCACTCGCCACGTCACTTGCCAAACATTGTGGATTGTCCACTTGCCACATCACCTGCCACACATTGTGGATTGTCCACTTGCCACGTCACCTGCAACACATTGCAGATTGTCCACTTGCCACGTCACCTGCCACACATTGCAGATTGTCCACTTGCCACATCACCTGCCACAAGTTGTGGATTGTCCACTTGCCACAAGTTGCGGATTGTCACTTGCCACGTCCCCTGCCACATGTTGCAAATTGTCCACTTGCCACATCACCTGCCACAAGTTGCAGATTGTAATTTTCCTGCTAAGATGGGGAATGGGCATTGTCCTTTCCTGTGCCCCAGTCTGAGTCAGGCAGCAGATAGATGATGTAATCTCTCTGCTGCCTGCACAGTGAGTGAGGGCAGAACTGCCAGGATGCAGGGCGAGTGCCGGGCGGTGAGAGATCATCTCTCTGCTCCACCACCCGCTGATTGGCCAGTCCACCTACCGAGCCTCCCAGCTGGCAGCTTCCCATCTGCTCTCTCATCCGCCCCCTGAGCCGCCCAGCTGCGTCTGCTCGGTGGCTCACCCACCGCGCCACAGTCACTTGCACTCCGACTTACCGGGCCCCACTCGGCTGCGGGACCCATAGCGCCCACGTGGGTTGCTATGGCGGTAGTTCCGCCACTGGTGTGGATTAAAACCTACAACTTAACCAATATCCTCTGACCTGTTAGTATATATTGACAGGTAACTGAAAAGCATTTAACCTGAAGGTTGCAATTGAGGACTGAGGTCTATTAGTTCTTAGTTATTAGTTAATAGTTACTACGGTTATAGTATTATCGTTACTTGTTTCCTTCTTTATGTTTTTCTTTTGTGTCTTCTTTCATTTCATGTCTTTTGTTCTCTATAAGGTCAAGTTATGTATTTCTGGGTACGATTATCGGTCTTCTAAATTACAGGTTTATGTGCAAGATAAGTAAATATACTTTATATCTAAGCTGTAACCTCTATGAACCTGATGGTAAGATTACTACTATTACTATTGTACGTAGCTTCTGTATATTTACCCCTTAAAGTGCACCACCTTCACATGAGGGACATAACCTGCCAGAGACTAACTTGTTACTTAAGATTGTCCAGACATATTGCAACTATGTAAATTTATGACCTTGTGCCTGTTTAAAACCAATAAAAATTTCAAATGGAAAAAAAATAAAATAAAAAAATAATGGCACCACTGTTCTTTTGCAAAAAGAATACACATTTCTTGTGAATTAAGAGAAACCATGCAATTTTACATGCATTCTCACAATGCACCCATGTGAATAGAGCATAAATGTGATCAGTCTATGTATAGCCTTGCCAAGAATGACCTTTAATCACCTTCTTGTCTATGTTTTATCACCAGGGAGTTCAGTGCTATATGGGACCCTCCAGGAGGTCATGGTTCCCCTAATAGACCGCAATACATGTCAAAGAATGTATTACAATGGAGGAGGTACCATCACTATCCAGTATGATCAGATCTGTGCCGGCTACAAGGATGGGGGAAAGGACGCTTGCCAGGTAAGTGACACCAAGCAGGGCCGGTGCTACCACTAGGCAAACTAGGCAGCCGCCTAGGGCGCACTGCTGCTTAGGGGCGCCTGGCCGCTGGTTTTCCTCTGTGTTTGCATGCTCTGCAGGCTGCAGCATGTAACTAACTCAGTCCAACCAGTAGTGTAATAAGAGGTGCAGCAGAGCACTGGAGCCAGTGCTAGAGGAAGCAGAGCCGAATCGAAAAAAAAAGTTCCGAATAAAAAAAAAAATAGTGGCGCCTTCTGTCACATGGGCAGGGCAAAGGGGGTGGAGCCAGGGGTGGAGATAATAGGGGCGGCGAAATTAGGTTTCGCCTAGGGTGTCAAAAAACCTTGCACCAGCCCTGACACCAAGAATATGGCTCACCTTAAAGTGGTTGTAAACCGTTTTTTGGCGATCCAAAAAAAAAAAAAACCTGCAAGATAAAAGCATAATGAGCTAGTATGCATAGCATACTAGCTCATTATGAATGACTTACCTGAGATCGAAGCCCCAGCAGCGGTCCTTCTTCACCGCTCTGGCGGCCGACATCTCCCCGGGGACTTACTTCCGGGTATCGCGGCTCCGGCAATGTGATTGGCCGGAGGCGCGATGACGTTGCATGCGCGGGGGAGCCTTCCGGGAACGCCACAGGCAAACTGAAGCAACGGCGCGTACGTGCCATTGATTTAGTTGGCTTAAGTGCGCATGTGTAGATGACGTCGGTACATGGAAATACAGGGATATCTCCTAAACCGTGCAGGTTTAGGAGATATCCAGTGCAGCTACAGGTAAGCCTAATTATAGGCCCGTCTGTAGTTTAAAGTGGTTGTAAAGAGTTTACAACCACTTTAAAGTGGGGTGCCCCTTAAAAAATTTTTTTTAAAAGTCAGCAGCTACAAATACTGCAGCTGCTGACTTTTAAGAATCGGACACTTACCTGTCCCAGGGTCCATCGATGTGGGGGAACTAAGCTCCCCCTCGTTCCCCGCTCCGCTCGCGGTGCTGGCATCCTTACTGTGGGCACCCGGCTGTGGCTTCACATCCGGGCACCCACTGCGCATGCGCGAGCGTCACCACACGCCGTGATACGCCGCGCAGTCATCTGGGACCTGTCACGTGTCCCAGATGACTGACTGCGCCGAGGGGAAGTGACATTTTTAGCCCGGGCTATGGAAGATACAAATTTCGTGGGACCACATAGCAACAGGGAGAAATAGGTAAGTGAATTTTTTATTTTTTTTATCCAATTATTTTTTATTATCAGGTTTTATGCAGATCTATATAATGTTGTCATTTTGGGGGAAACACCACTTTAAGGCCCCATACACACTATTCAATTTTCTGTGGATATTTGTCTTCAGATTTAACAAAACCATGTAGTGCAAGGGCCGGCCTGATTGCATACAAATTGAAACTCTTAAGGTTTGACCTCATATTATATGGTTTTTGGTAAATCTGAAGACAAAATCTGCAGAAAATCTAAAAGTGTGTATGGGGCTTTAGGATCTCTTCACAGGAAAGTGAAGCAATGCATGACATCAGTTATAAACTTATACTAAAGTCTATTTTTTTTTTTTATTCAATTGTTCTTAGACCCCATACACACTTATATTTTCTGCAGATTTTTGTCTTCAGATTTACCAAAACCATATATTATGAGGTCAAACCTTAAAGGGGTTGTAAAGGTTCATGTTTTTTCACCTTAATGCATCCTATGCATTAAGGTGAAAAAACATCTGATGATTACCGGCCCCCCAGCCCCCCCCCCCCATGAGTCCCCCCCCCCTCTTCTCGGCTCTTCATTGGATAGATTGATAGCAGTGCAGCCATTGGCTCCCGCCGCTGTCAATCACATTCAATGACGTGGCCTGCCGGGGGGGGGGGGGGGGCGGGACCGAGTCATACACTCTGTGTCTATAGAAGCAGCGTGTATGACAGGGAGCATGCCCGCAAGCTAACCCCCTCGGGATAGAGCTTCCCAAAGGGGGGTTAGCTATTGCGGGGAGGAGCCAAGACAGTCGTTGAGGGACCCCAGAACAGGAAGATCTGGGCCACTCTGTGCAAAACTGACTGCACAGAGGAGGTAAGTATAACATGTTTGTTATTTAACCTCCCTGGCGGTATGATTCTGTCCGGAATTTAGTGCTGATAGCGGTACAATTATTTTGCATGGAAATTGCGTTTTTATATTGTAGGCATGCAATTCTTATGAATAACTCATTAAATCTGTCCGAACCAGAGTCTAGTATACATCCCGGGTATGATAAAGTTTGAAACACAAAATCATAAATTATAATATATAAAAATTATAAAAAATGATTCAATAATGTAATCAAATCAAAAACACTGAAATTTGCTCAGTTGCAGAATAGTCGCTGTCATTAAATTTATTGTTTGATGATAAATTGTGATTCAAATTTTTTATCGGTGTTTTCTAGCTGGTCTAAAACCACTTTTGACATAAAGGGACACTTTTTGGTTGCTATGGACAACCAGTTTCCAGGCAGAAAAAAAATCTATTTATTATATAAAATGACATGCAGGGCACTGGGCCGACCACTAGGGACAAAGGGGGTGTGTATTTTTTGTATACAGTACTGTAATCTGTAAGATTACAGTACTGTATGTGTATTGTGTTTTTAAACTTTTTTAAATTTGGCGCCGATCTCCGCTCCCGTGCGTCGGAACGTCGCAGGGAACGGAGATCGGCGGCACTCGGGCACTGTGTGAATCGAGCGAGCGGACGGCTCGCTCACACAGCGGGGAGACATCGCAGGATCCAGGGGACAAGGTAAGTAACTTCCCCCCCTGTATCCTGCAATGCAGCCCGAGTCTGGCTCGGGGTTACCGCTCCTAGCAGAAAAAACTGAACCCGAGCCAGACTCGGGGTTACCGCCTAGGAGGTTAAAGAAAAAAAGAAAAAACAAACCAATACAACCCCTTTAAGAGTTTCAATTTGTATGCAATCAGGCAGGCCCTCGCACTACATGGTTTTGGTAAATCTGAAGGCAAAAATCTGCAGAAAATCTAATAATGTGTATGGGGGCTTAGCCTATTAACTCCCATAGGCAAATGCTTTTCTCTTAGGATAAAATGTTAGGTGTTTACATTCACCGACAAGGAACATGGTGGCAAGAAGGACACTATTACACACGTTTTACAAACATTATGGGAATTATTCATTACTCTTGTATGAATGTTGTAATAAATTGGCCCCTTATACTAAAATAGTATTAGCTTGAGTTCAGCTCTAATACTATCACTAAGGCCCCTTTCACACTGGGGCGGTTTTCAGGCGGTACAGCGCTAAAAATAGCGCCTATATACCGCCTGAAAAAACCGGCCCCATTCACTCCATGTGAAAGCCGGAGGGCTTTCACACTGGAGCGGTGCGCTAGCAGGACCGCAACAAAAGTCCTGCTAGCAGCATCTTTGGAGCGGTGAAGGAGCGGTGTGTTCACCGCTCCTATACCGCTCCTTCCCATTGAAATCAATGGGAAACCGCGGGGATACCGCCCGCAACCGCCGCTGCAGCGGCGCTTTGCGGAGGTTTTTAACCCTTTTGCGGCCGCTAGCGGGGGTTTAAAACCACCCCGCTAGCGGCCACATACCGCGGGTAAAACCATGGTACAGCAGCGCTAAATATAGCGCTGCTTACCGTCGCCGCCCCGCACCGCCCCAGTGTGAAGCCAGCCTAAGTACAAAAATGTAAAAAATTAAGAACTTCACCATTAATTTCTAATATCTTCATCCGCCTAAAAACCTTCACATTAAACCCCTGTGTCCCCCAGCATGCACTGTGGTTCCATTTGCTGACCCATCACTACTGTGCTCTGTAGGGATGTAGAAGTCGGCTAGAGGAACCACAGAGCAAGCAAATGACCAATCATGGGATACACCTAAAAGTATGTTAGATGTGAAAAGGTCTTTGCTCTGCAATCGGAAGAATGGATAGCAGGGTGGGTGTGTGTTATGCCGCGTACACACGAGCGGAATTTCCTCCAGAAAAATATTGGATGTTTTTTCCGATGGAATTCCCGCTCAAGCTTGGCTTGCATACACACGGTCACACAAAAGTTCTCTGAACTTTCGACCGTCAAGAACGCGGTGATGTACAACACTACGATGAGCCGAGAAAATAAGTTCAATGCTTCTGAGCATTGCGTCAAATTGTTTCCGAGCATGCGTAGGAATTTTGCGCGTCGGAATTGGTAGAGGCGATCGGAACTTTTTCCAACCGAAAAATTGAGAACCTGCTCTCAATCTTTTGCTGGCGGAAATGCCGCTAGCAAAAGTCCAATGGAGCATACACACATTTTCCAACCAAAAGCTCACATCAGTCTTTTGCTGGCGGCATTTCCGATCGTGTGTGTTACTCCTCTTGTTTCGCAAGTATTGATTTTTTACTTTTTTACTTGGCAACAAAGTTGCTTTAAGCAAATTAAAATGTGCATGGTTGCAACTTCTTCAAGTTCTTGTGCAGTGCCAATTCAATACCTACTGAGTGCTTAACTATGGAATTTTCATATTCACGGAAAGCCAAGATTGACACATTTCCTTGATTCCTTCTATCCTGAACAGATAGACGTTGGTGCAGCTGATGATTATTTATGTCTTACAGGGTGACTCAGGAGGACCTCTGGTGTGTAAAGTCCAGGGCGTATGGTACCAGGTTGGAGTTGTGAGTTCGGGAATAGGATGTGCATTCCCCAACTTCCCCGGGATCTACACACAAGTGATGAGCTACCAAACCTGGATCAGAACCCACCTGAACGTTAAGTTCAATTATGTGTCAAATATCTCTACACCAACGAGGACATGTGGAGGAAGACTCTTCAATGCTGTTTTACCAACATCCAGCCTTTCACAACATCGCTGGGTGATCCTGGTCCCAACTATTCTTCTGCTGACAGTAATATAACCAAAAAACAGCCATCACTTAGAATTAGACATGTGCAATTTGTTTTGTTTTTTTTTAGTTTTTCGTTTTTTTCCGTTATTTTCGTTCGTTCGTTTTCGTACGAATGAACAAATCGTTCGAATCGTACGAATCACGAATCATTCGAATCGAACGAATACGAAAATCCGAATAACGAATCGTAACGAATCGTTCGAATCGTACGAATCCGATTAACGAATCATTCGAATCGAACGAATCCGAAAAACAACGAAAATTCGTAACTTTTTTTTTTATTTTTTTCGAAAAAAAAAAAAAAATTAGAAGCGTAACGAATGTACTAATGAAGAAAATACCGAAAAACGAAAACGAACGAAAAAACAAAAAAAAATTTGTACACATTCGTAACTTTTTTTTTTTCGTTGTAACTTTTTTTTTTTTTTCGTTGAATTGGTAATTTTCCGTGTCCCTTACAATGGTGCTGCTCGATTCGTAACTTTTTTTTTTCGTGCTTTTTTTTTTCATTTGTAATTTTCCGTGTCTCTATTGAACAAAAAAATTCGTACATTCGTAACTTTTTTTTTTTTTCGACTCGTAACTTTTTTTTCAATTCGTAACTTTTTATTTATTTTTTTTTTTCGATTCGTATGGATTGAACAAAAAAAAATTTTTTTTTTTTTTCGATTCGTAACTTTTTTTTTAATTCGTAACTTTTTTTTCGATTCGTAACTTTTTTTTTTGTTTTTTTCGATTTTTTTTTTTCTCTATTAACTTTTTTTTTTTTCGATTCGTAACTTTTTTTTTGTTTTTCGATTCGTAACTTTTTTTTCGATTCGTAACTTTTTTTTTTTTTTTTTTTCGTGTCTCTATTGAACATAAAAAATTCGTACATTCTTAACTTTTTTTTTTCGATTTGTAATTTTCCGTGTCTCTATTGAACAAAATTCGTAACTTTTTTTTCGATTCGTAACTTATTTTTCAATTCGTAACTTTTTTTTTTTTTTCGATTCGTAATTTTTTTTTTAGATTCGTAACTTTTTTTTTCGATTCGTAAATTATTTTTTTTTATTCGTAACTTTTTTTTTTGTAATAATAGCATACACATTACATCAAATTATGATTATGCTCCGATTACGAATCTACGAATGTTACGAATGTACGAATAAATACGAATGCATCCGAAAATTAAACTAACGAAAAAACGAATCAACGAAAAAATAACTCTTACGAATGTACGAATCGTTACGAATACGAACACCGACGACTTACGAATGTACGAATCGTTACGAATCGACGGAAACGAAAAAAACGAAACGAAAAAAAACAAACTTTTTTCGGAAACGAAAAAAACGAAAAACGAAAATAAACAAATTTTTGTTGTTGTGCACATGTCTACTTAGAATAGAATACAGAATCGCATGGAAGGAAAAAGTTAAAAAAAAATGTATTTGAGCTCACATATGATTGGATGTGTTAAGTAAAAGCTAGCATTCTCTATTTGTTTAATAAATCAACCACACTGTCTTCTATTGTCAATATATGAAAAATAATTAGAGTTTTATCAAAAATGCAGAGGTATTTGTTTAAACCAAGGAGCTCCTTAAAGCCTATCCAAAGTCAAGTACAAAAATATAATATATTAAACTTAACAGCCCTTGGATGAGGTGGCTGCATTAGGGCTAGGTGTTAGGACAATAGAACACTTCCCTCTCTCATCATGTTTACTGGTGTGGGGGTGGGGGGGAGTCTATAGTCCACTTGACTTGAGATGCAAGTTCAGAACAGGCAGAGTGCACAGGAATTTAGTAGACATGTGCAATTCATTTCGTTTTTTTTCGTTTTTCGTTTTTTTTTCGTTATTTTTGTTCGTTCGTTTTCGTACGAATGAACGAATGATTCGCTAAAAATTGTAACGAATAACGAATCGTTCGAATCGAACGAATCCGAATAACGAATCGTTCGAATTGAACAAATCCGAAAAACAACCAAAATCCGAAAAAACTAATTAGAAAAAATTTCGTACATTCGTAACGTTTTTTTTTTTTTGAATTGGTAATTTTCCGTGTCCCTTACAATGGTGCTGCTTAATGTGCCTCGAATGGATTGAACGAAAAAATTAGTAAATTCGTAACTTTTTTTTTTTTTTCGATTCTTAATTTTCCGTGTCTCTTACAATGGCGTTGCTTAACGTGCTTCGAATGGATTGAACGAAAAAAATTCGTACATTCGTAACTTTTTTTTTTCGATTCGTAATTTTCTGTGTCTCTTAAAATGTAATAATAGCATACACATTACATAAAATTATGAATTATGCTCCGATTACGAATCTACGAATGTTACAAATGTTACGAATGTATGAATAAATACGAATGCGTCCGAATTTCGAATAAACGAAAATTAAACTAACGAAAAAACGAATCAACGAAAAATAACTCTTACGAATGTACGAATCGTTACGAATACGAACACAGACGACTTACGAATTACGAATCGTTACGAATACGAACGCCGACGACTTACGAATGTACGAATCGTTACGAATCAACGAAACGAAAAAAAAAAACAAAACGAAAAAAAACACATTTTTTTCGGAAACGAAAAAAACGAAACGAAAATAACAAATTTTTTTTGTTGTGCACATGTCTAGAATTTAGGAGCTCACTAGATTTCTGGCAGATTATTAGGTATTGCTCATGATGCCTCTTTTTTAAGGAAATATACAGTACATGTATTGCAGAGATGGATGGTATTTTTTATTTTTTTTTTGATTTGATGTTACATTACATTTCTGATTACCACTTTCAGTTCTTTTGCATGCTGTGAGGAAAGAGTCAAATCTGATGTATGGACTCCGTACACAGACCTGAGAACTATCTTAGCAGTAGACATGTGCAATTCGTTTCGTTCCGAATTCTTTTTTAACGAATGTCGACAAATTCGTTAATTTGGAAATATCAAAATTAACGAAAATCCCTTTAACAAATTTTTCCGAATATTCGGAAATTCGTAAATCTGAATTTATAATTAACTAATAACAACTTAACTATTAAATTATAGGTATTGTATTCCTTTCAAATTTGGCTGTTAGTGAACGTAACAAATACAAATTTATCTTAAGTTACGAATTATCCGAAAAAAGGAATGCCGTATCCAAACAAATGGAACGTAATGAATTAATAATAATAAATAACAATAATAATAATAAAAACTTTTTATTATTATTATTTACTATTAATTTGTTCCGTTCCATTTGGTTTAGATGCGGCATTCGTTATTTCAGATAATTCGTTACTTCAGATAAATTTGTGTTCACTAACAGCCAAATTTGAAAGGAAATTACAATACCTATAATTTAATAGTTAGTTACTATTTCAGATTTTCAGATCTTTTGGTTTTCGGATATTCGAAATTCCAAATTTCAGAATTTTTTTTCTAATTTACGAATGTACGAATTTACGAATATTCCATATTTCTAATTTACGAAAATGTACGAATTTATGAATTTGCGAATGTACTAATTTACGAATGTACGAATGAATGAATGTACAAATTTACTAATTGCAATCATAATGAATGACCCGAAAAACTAAAAAAAGAATGAAACGAAAATTAACACATTTTTTGGCAGTGCACATGTCTACTTAGCAGATAAAATATTTATAATTATATTATATTATTAATCAGAGAACATCATTTTTCATTATTGTGCTTTTAATAAAATACATTTAATTTAATCTGTCTGAATTTTGTCTTCATTTGTATCTCACCACACCTATCGACAATATGCTTATCCTTTCTTTTTATTTAAAAAAAAATTAAAACTTCCAATATCATCTATACGCATGAAGACACCCAGTTCTATTTCTCTACCCTCAGCTCACTCCCTCCGTCTCCTCACGTATCCCTAATTTACTAACAGATCTATCAGTCTGGATGTCCCATCACTTCCTCAAACTCAATCTATCCAACGCCGAACCTATCATTTTTCCTCCCCCCACGTGCCCCTTCCCCTGATCTCTCTTTCAAAATCGATGGCACCACTGTCAGCCCACCCCTGAATGCCGAGGTCCTAGGTGTAGTCCTGGAATCTAAATATACAAAAAGCTGCACTATGGTGCGTTTTTTTAGGGCTGTGGAAATTAAAGATTTATTCCTCGATTAATCGATTCATTTTTTTGATCGATCAAAATTCTTTTGATCGGTACTCACCTCTCCGCCATCTTCCGGGTCTTCAGGGAGTTCCGTCGGAGATCCAGTGACGTCACGGACATCAACATCACCGTCACCGCCAAGTGCCTCCGTCTGCTAACGAAGGGAAGAGGGGAGGAGTCGGGAGATGTTGAATTTATGATTGAACGTAACGCGTACGGGGGAGGAGGTACACATGACCTCACCGGCTGCTGCCCTATGGAACTAACACGATTGTCGGCTTTACATGCTGTGTTTTTATCATCTTTATGTGAGTAGTTTGTGTTTTGAACACAAAAATTAAATCTTATACTTAAGCGGTGAGCACTTAGATCTTTTCTTTCTACCCATGACCTGCGTCCTTGCTGAGATCTAAGGAGACCTGAGAGAAGTTTATGGTCCGTGTTATCCCTTTTGATACCCGCTTGCATGACCACCTGTTTGCAAAGGGGTCCATGCCATAAGGTGAGAGGGATTAGTTAGACAGGAGGTGGAGGGATTGTGACAATCCCTCTACTGTGGGGAAAAAAATGACTTACGTCAGTGCTACAGTTTGAATTTAAAACGTATTTGTGTGAACTGTGAAGTTAAGTCATGGATTGTGGAAACTAACTAGTGTCGGTTGATTGTATATAGTGTATACCACATTTACCACTGACTAATGCGGAGTTGCAATGCAAGGAGATCAGCTAAAACTAGTTGGATCTGTATGTGCGTTATAAGTAATCAAAATTAGATGATTAATCGAACACGAAAATTTTATTCAGTAACAGCCCTAGTTTTTTTGTATATTTATATTTTGTTCACTATGATAATATCTCATGGTTTGTAGCTGCTGTTGTTTTAGGTCTATGATCTAGCGCGGTACACCTCTTTATATAGCCCCGGAAAATTGTACCCCCTTCCTGACCAGAGCACTTTTTGAGATTCGGCACTGCGTCTCTTTAACTGACAATTGCGCGGTCGTGCGATGTTACACCCAAACAAAGTTGACGTCCTTTTTTTCCCACAAATAGTGATTTCTTTTGGTGGTATTTGATCACCCTTTGCGCTTTTTATTTTTTGCGCTATAAACAAAAAAAGACTGACAATTTTAAATAAAAAACAATATTTTTTGCTTTCTGCTATAAAACATGCCCAATAAAAATGTTTTAAAAAAATATCAAATTTCTTCATAAATTTAGGCCAATATGTATTCTGCTACATATTTTTTGTAAAAAAACAAAACAAAAAAAAAAAGCATATATTGATTGGTTTGCACAAAAGTTATAGCATCTACAAAATAGGGGATAGATTTAGGGACTTTTTTAAAAATAGTTTTTAGTAGTAATGGCAGCAATGTGCGATTTTCAGCTGGACTGCGACATTGCGGGGGACAAATTTTTTTTTTTTTTAATCAATAAATTTTTATTGAAGATTTTCAAACAATGCAGAACAAATATGCAGTGATATGTTGCAATATAATCGTATACATCTAGATGTGGCATATGCCAGGGAAGATAAACAAGATAAACAAGATAAACAACTTGAGGCAAACTATGCGATGAGTGGCAAATACATCTTATTCATATGTAGTACTGTGAATTAACAGGGAGCCGTGCTGCCCGAGCACCCCTAATAGGGACCTGTTCTGTGCTCGTGCAGAGGCACCCCTTACTAGAGGCAAAGGCCTCAGTCAATCAGAGAGCAGTGTCCTTGTGGACTTTGTAGGTCCCATTAGGATGGGTAGTCAAAGATGTCAAAGTGATCAGTAAATTTTGAAGTTTTAGTCCAGTCAGTCCATGGACTCCAGTGCTGTGAAATACACTTTTGATTTCCTCTGAGTTTTAGGGTGGTCTCGTATACATGGTGAGTTTGTACTATGTGTAGGACCTCATTAATTGTGGGGGGTTCTGGGTTTTTCCATTTTCTAGTGATGGAAAGTCTTGCTGCCAGTAGGATGTGGGTCACAATGGGTTTCAAGTGCGTAGGGTACAGGTCAATGTCTAGGGATAATAGAGCTAGTGATGGGTTGCTGGGAAGGGATATATCGGTTATTTCGTGCAGGATATGGAATATATGTGTCCAGAAAGAGGTGAGTTTGGGGCATTCCCAAAGGATATGTATAAGGTCCCCTTTAAGCCCACATTGTCTCCAGCATGTGTGTGTCGTTTTTTTGTCAAATTTGGATATTCTGTCGGGCGTCAGGTACCAGCGATAAGTGATCTTGTAAGCCAGTTCCCATAAGGAGGAACAGTATGTGGCTTTGTAGATAGATTTACATGCCGCCTCCCATTGGTCTGTCGAGTATGTGTGGTTCAGGTCCTTCTCCCATTTGAGTAATGGAGTTGTTTTGGTGAATGTGTGTTTGTGATGAAGGAGGTTGTAGAACATTGAGATGCCTTTGCGGTGGGGAAGCGGTGTTCTGTAGAACATCCACGCTTCTTGGGGAATTGAGCATGTCCGAAATTTCAGGGATTCTATACAGTGACGAGTGCGGAGGTAAAGGAATATATCGGAGTTAGGTAATTGGAATTCGGTTTGGAGTTCTGGGAAGGTTTTCATCCTACTGCCAATGGTGAGGTCTGTGATACTGTTGATGCCGCATCTCTTCCAAGACCTGAAGGAGGTAAATTCCATCAAGTATTGGAGAGATTCTATCGGGATTTGCATCGTGGCGGGGATTGAGTGTTCAAATGGGGAGTGTGCGATTTTTGACCAGGCTCTATATGTTGCTACCATGGTGGGGGGGAAGTGAGGTGGAATTTTTGCTCCCAGTGAGACGGCATGCAGCCAAGCTGGGAGGTTGCCAGCCTGGACCGATGCTGACTCGATTCTACCCCAAATCGTGGGTAGGGGGTTGGGAATGAACCATTCTCTAGTTTGTGTCAGTATTGAGGAGATGAAGTATTCCTGGAAGTCTACATATCCTACGCCCCCTGCACGTCTGTGTTTGGTTAGCTGGTGATGTTTGCATCTGGATTTCTTACCTTGCCAAATGTATGAGGATAAGGTTGATTGTAGCGCTCTGAAGTAGTGTAGTGGTAAGGGAATGGGTACGGTGCGAAAAAAGTAGAGTATTTGTGGTAGGTGGAACATTTTAAAGGCCGCTAGGCGTCCTAACCATGAGAACTCAACAGATGCAAGTTTGGCCAGCTGGTGTTTGATTTTAAGTTTAAGGGGGAGGTAGTTGGCTGGGAATAATTCTTTGGTTGATCTTGTAAGTTGTATACCTAGATACGTAATGCTGGTATCTGCCCAGGCATAGGGAAAATGTTGTTTGATGAGATTGCGGGTGGTGTCGGGTATACTGATGTCTAGGATATTCGATTTAGCTTCATTTACCTTGTAATAAGATATGTCGCTGAAGGAAGTGAGAGTTCTTTGAATTTCAGGTAAAGATTGTTCTGGGTGTGTGATCATTAATATTACGTCATCCGCAAACAAGCTAATTTTATGCTCCATACCTCCTAATGAGATGCCGGAGATCAGTGTGCTGGATCTGATGGATTCGGCTAAGGGTTCCATGACCATGTTGAATATTAGTGGTGACAGGGGACAACCTTGTCGTGTCCCGTTGGATATGAGAAACGGGGTGGAAAGGGTGTCAGCGGAGTATACTTGTGCGGTGGGGTTGGAGTATAAGGCCATAATTGCGTTGTGTATTGGTCCTATGATACCAAATTTGTGAAGAACTGCAGATAGGTAACCCCAGTGGACCCTATCGAATGCCTTTTCGGCGTCTAAGGAGAGGAGAAGAGACGGGGTTTTGGAGGAGTCAAGGTGGTGTATTATGTTGATCATGCGTCTAGTGGCGTCTGATGCTTGGCGACCTTTGGTGAAGCCTGATTGATCAGGGGCTATAAGGGTGGGTAGAATATTCTCGAGTCTATTGGCAATAATTCTAGCGTAAATTTTTATATCGGTGTTGAGGAGTGATATGGGGCGGAAGTTTTTGGGGGATGTTGGTTCTTTGCCTGGTTTAGGTAGTGTTACTATCATGGCGTTGAGCATTTCCTTCGGGAATGTGGCAGATGTTGTTGCCGAGTTAAAAACTTGGCAGAGGGTAGGGGCGAGCTGTTTTTGGAACTGTTTGTAGTATTCCCCCGTGAAGCCATCAGGGCCTGGGGATTTGAGGCTGGGTAATTTGTTGATCACTGCGTATATTTCTTCTATAGTGAAAGGGTCGTTTAGGGAGGTAAGTTGGGCTTGTGATATAGATGGGAGTTTTTGTTGGTCCAAAAAGGCTAGTATTGCATCGTTTGAGGGTTGTGTGGTAGTGGGGTCGTTTTTGAGATTGTACAGGTCGGCATAATATGTGCTGAATGCGTCTGCAATTTGTTGTGGTTTAAGGAGTTTTTCATTGGAATGTGGATGATGGATGAAGGGGATTTTGGTTTTGGTTCTGAATCCTTTGACTCTCAGGGACATGTTTTTGCCGGCCTTATTGCCTGTTGTGTACGATGTAGCTTTAAGTATTTTGTATGATTTCTCGTATTTCTCTAGGAGGAGGGATCTCAGTTCGTGGCGTAGGGTGAAGATTTTGGCCTGTAGGTCAGGGGAAGGGTGAGTCTTGTTTAGGGATTCGGTCGTGGCTATGTCAGATGTCAGGTCGTCAAGTTTCTGGGATCTATTTTTCTTTGCTCTGGCACCCATTTGTAGAAAAATACCTCTTACTACTGCCTTATGGGCGTTCCACACCACCAGCGGGTCAGACACTGAATCTTGGTTGAGAGAAAAGAAGTTCTCTAAGTTTTGTGTGATGGGGGTTCGATAGCATGGGGTGTTGAGGAGGTAGTTGTTCACTCTCCAGATATACGTGGCCGATTGGGGGATTTCTCCGGAGATTGTGATGCTAACAGGGGCATGATCTGACCAGGTGGTGGTGTGGATAGTGGATTGTGAAACAGAGTGTAGTAACCTTTTGTCTGCTAAAAAGAGGTCAATTCGTGAGTAGGTGTTGTGACGCGGCGAGAGGAAGGTAAAGTCTCTCTCGCTCGCATGACAACACCTCCAAACATCATACAAATCGTTGTTGGTAATAAATTTGTCCAAAGGGGACGCATGGCGTTTATTGCAAGCAGTAGAGTCTAGAGAATAATTTGGCACCAGGTTAAAGTCTCCACATATTAGTAAATGACCCTTCTGCAGTTTGCGTGCTTCACGGAGTGTTTTCCTGAGAAAGGGCATTTGACCCATGTTTGGAGCATATACGGAGACCAAAGTGTATTGGACATTGTTCATAGAACAGATCAAAATGATGTAGCGACCTTCAGGGTCTAGTACACTGTGGTGCAGTTGAAAGGACACGGTATCCTTAATAGCGATCATAACCCCTCTTTGCTTTTTATGGTAAGAGGAATGATATATAAGAGGAAAGTGCCTGTTTAAACATTTTGGGGTGGCATCAGCGGCAAAGTGGGTTTCTTGGACGCAGAGGACGTCGCAGTTCTGAGAGAGAGCTGTTTTCCAAAGAGATGCTCGTTTAACTGGGTGATTGAGACCCTTCGCATTGAGAGAGAGAATCGTGATGCCCATATTGGGAGCAATGGTGGTGGGTGCAGGTGTAGAGGTCACTTACAGTTCGTTGGTCTACGATCAGGAGACAGATATCTCGGATGTTCTGGATGTGAAGGTGAGCGGACACAGCTGGTGAGATCTGCTGGGATGAAGGCTGTTGATTAGGCGGTGGACAGGTGGGTCGTATCGACAAATTCTTCGGTGATGCTGGACGAGAAGGTTAGTTTAGTGATGAAGAGTTCCGCCCCGGTGGGGCTGTTGAGTTCTGCTAGGATAGAATACAAGTTAGTGCAACAATGGTAATCAGTAACTGCGATGTATTTGACCACTATCGTGGAAAGAGAACAATTAGCCTCAAAATATGAGAGATGAACTGGAGGGGGGATGGAGAGAAAAAAAAAAAAAGGGAAAAGAAATTGAAGTTCGATGTCAGTTAGCAATTACTGACAGCTAGGTAGATCAGTATAGTGTGCCCCAATTGGGCGACTGACCAGAGTATGGGGAAAAGTTCGGCAAGCAGGTGACGGTGACCAAGCCCAGACCGGACCGGGCTAGAGGCCTGCCGTAGTTTGCGGGCAGGTGGGTCAGTGCATTTTGTTTTTGGTTTTAGCTTGTTCCGATCCAAAGGAGAAGGGGTTCAGCTTATCATGAGGTTGCTGTAGGTTGTGAGGTGGTTCGGGTATAATACCCCAGGAGTGCAGTAATTTCATTCCACCCTCCAGTGTGGAGATGGAGTGAGGGATTCCGTTGTGGGTGACCAGGATTGTAGCTGGATGACGCCACTTGTACACTATTTTGTGGTTGTTGAGTGCTTTGGTGATTGTTTTGAGTTGCCTCCGCATTTGGAGGGTGTATTGGGATAAGTCGGCGTATAGTTGAATATCTGAGTAAGGCGGTGGTAGCGGCGATAATTCTCTGGCCTTTTGAAGAATTTGCTCTTTGGCCTGGTAAAAGTGCACCCTCAGAAGTACATCTCTGGGTATATCTGCTTCCAAATGGCGGGGTTTTGGTAGACGGTGGATCCTATCTATGGTAAGCTCAATTGGAGATAAGTCAGGGAGCATGCTGGAGAACATGGTGCTGGCATATCCGTGGAGCTCTTTGGGCTGTACAGATTCAGGGACCCCCCTAATTTTTATATTATTGCGCCTGGAGCGGTCCTCGAGGTCCGCGAGCTTTGCCTTGACCCAGAGAGTGTCCTCTTTTTGTTCAGTATAGGCATCTACAAGGTCGTTAATGGTATCTGTGCAATCCTCCATTTTGTGTTCCATAAACATTACCCTGTTATCAACATGTTTCAGTTCTAGAGAAAATTGATTGATTAGGGTAGTAAAGTTAGACATGAGTGAGGATTGCAGGGACAGGAGCATGTCCTTCATGGTGGTGTCTAACACTGGTTGGCCCGTGGTGGGGAACTGTGCAATGGATGACTGCAATGATGTGATGGTAGACATGTCAGGTAATGCTGTACTCACTGCGCCTGAGGCCTGCTGCTGCATATCCAGCTTCATCCTGGATTTCGCTGGGCTGTGCACTTCATGGGTTGTTGGGGATAAGGCCGGGGATGTAGATGAGCCCATCTCAGGGTTTATTAGGAGCGGATGGTGCCCGGATCCATTCTGGTATCTTAGGGCCTGAAGCGCTGTGCTGCGGTCGGCGCCATCTTGGGCCTTGCTGCTTGAACGGCGCGGCTGGAAGGAGAAGGATTCCAGCCGCTTCGGTCCCTTCTCCTGGTTCCGTTTGCGGGACATTGTCGTCGGCGGGTTGCGGGGAATCTCCGGTGAGTGTGTGTGGAGCCGGGTGATGTCGTTGTGTGGCCCGATCGTCGCTTCCCGGCCGGTCTGGATGGCGGAGCTCACTGCTCAAGCGTCCATTCAAGTCCGCGCGCAAGCCACGCCCCCTGCGGGGGACAAATTTGACACTGAGTGACACTTTTTGGGAACCAGTGGCACCAATACAGTGGTCCCTGTTAAATAAATTCACTGATTACTGTATAAATGACACTGGCAGGGAAGGGGTTAGCACCAGGGGTAATCAAGGGGTTAAATGTCCCCTAGGGAGGTGCTTACTATGTGGGGCAGTGTCACACTGAAGTAAAAGAGAGATCCATGATGCAGCTTAGCTGAATCACAAGATCTCCCTTTCCCTTTCAGACAGATCCGCCGTTTGCCTTGTTTACACAGGAGTGGACTGGAGTAATTAAGGATCAGAGGATTACACACAGAGCTTGGAGTGATGCAGTTTTCTTTTGACCTTTTATAGGCATTTAAGTGTGTTAAGTGTGTTGTCATACCATCTGCACTCCTCTCCTGTACATAATGCCCGCCGTCATAACCTCCACACTCCTCTCCTGTACATACTTCCCACTGTCAATAACTCCACACTCCTCTAATGTACATACTGCCCTCTGTCATACAATCTGCACTTGTCTCCTGTACATACTGCCCACTGTCATATCCTCCACACTCCTCCCCTGTACATACTGCCCTCTGTCATACCATCTGCACTCCTCTCCTGTACATACTGCCCGCTGTCAATACCTCCACAGTCCTCTCCTGTACATACTGTCCACTTTCATACCCTCCACACTCCTCTCCTGTACATACTGTCCACCGTCATACCCTCCACACTCCTCTCCTGTACATAGTGCCCACTGGCATACCATCTGTACTCCTCTCCCTCTTGTACATACTGCCCACTGTCATAACCTTCATACTCCTCTCTTGTACATACTGCCCACTGTCATAACCTTCACACTCCTCTCTTGTACATACTTCCCTCTGTCTTACCCTCCACACTCCTCTCCTGTACATATTGCCCTCTGTCATATCATCTTCATTCCTTCCCTGTACATACGGCCTACCTTCATACCCTCCACACTCCTCTTTTGTACATACCTCCCTCTGTTATACCCTCCACACTCCTGTCCTGTACATACTGCCTACCTTCATACCCTCCACACTCCTCTCCTGTACATACTGCCCTCTTTCATATCCTCCCTACTTCTCTCCTGTGCATATTACCCACTGTCATATCATCCAAACTCCTCTCCTGTACATACTGCCCACTGTCATAACCTTCACACCCCTCTCCTGTACATACTGTCCACTGTCATACCATCCGCACTTCTCTCTTGTACATACTGCCCATCTTCATACCCTCTACACTCCTCCCCTGTACATACTGTCCACTGTCATACCATCTGCACTCCTCTCCCTCCTGTACATACTGCCCACTGTCATACTCTACACACTCCTCTCCTGTACATATTATCCACTGTCATACCATCTGCACTCCTCTCCTATACATACTGCCCACTGTCATACCCTCCACACTCCCGTCCTGTACATACTGCCCACTTTCATACCATCCACACTCCTCCCCTGTACTTACTGCCCACTGTTATACTGTCTGCACTCCTCTCCTGTACATATTGCCAACTGTCATACCCTCCACACTCTTCTCCTATACATACTGCCCACTGTCATACCCTCCACACTCCTCTCCAGTACATACTGCCCACTGTAATACCCTCCTAACTAATTTCCTGTATATACTGCCTACTGTCATACCCTCCACACTCCTCTCCTGCACACGCCTCTTCCTAGGTGAGAATGAGATAGAAGAGGGTAGGGGACCTGTGATATGTTCCACAGTAGGAATTGTGAATCCCCCCTTTCTATACCATACAAGACCACATGACTTTTAACATTGAGGAAGGGGGTGCCTTGCAAAGAGGGGGGAACTTACAGTATTACTCATTCCCCTGCAAAATGAAAATGTACTGTAAATACATGTTTAATTTCAATGGCAGGGGATTTGGACTTTTTCATTATATTTTCTATAATTCTAAAAAAATTTCCAACAACCACTTATGGCACGCCGATCCCCAGGTTTCTATCATAGATTCCATTAACCCGTGTTCAAGAGAACCATTTCTAGGCATGTGCAGAACAGAAAATTCGGTTTAGTCTTGTATATATTCATTATGTTACTAATTTTGTTTAATTTAGGAAATTCGTTTAGTATGGTTTCGGAATTCATTTAGTATGGTTTCGGAATTCGTTTAGTATGGTTTCAGAATTTGTTACATTTTATTTAGCTTTGGTTACATTTTGTTTAATTTATAAATTTTCTACCATCTGAAGAATAGCTGATTGTTAAGCAGAGGGCTGGGAAGCCTGCCGCACCACCAAACCCCCAAAAAAGAAAGAGAAAACCTCTGGCCTGCTCCTCCGTATGATGTTTCTTATATATGTAAGGGGGGAGTCACATGAGCAGCACACAGCATGAGATGGGTTTACATTATTCTTTATTTTTAAAAAAAAGGAATTGCCAAAAACTTGTTTACTGTCTTTATTCCCTTTTTAGACATTTTTGGTAAATACTATGTACCCCATACTCATTATGGGGATAGTTACATAGTTAGTAAGGTTGAATAAAGACACCAGTCCATCCAGTTCAACCTGAGTGAGTGTTAGGGATGAGCTTTGAGTTTGAGTCGAACTCATGTTCGACTCGAACATTGCCTGTTCGCCTGTTCACCGAACAGCGAACAATTTGGGGTGTTTGCAGCAAATTCGAAAAGCTGCAACCTCCCTGTAAAAGTCTATGGGAGAAATCTAAAGTGCTAATTTTAAAAGCCTATATGCAAGTTATTGTCATAAAAAGTGTTTGGGGACCCGGGTCCTGCCCCAGGGGACATGTATCAATGCAAAAAAAAGTTTTAAAAACGGCTGTTTTTCAGGAGCAGTGATTTTAATAATGCTTAAAGTGAAACAATAAAAGTGTAATATTCCTTTAAATTTCGTACCTGGGGGGTGTCTATAGTATGCCTGTGAAGGGGCACATGTTTCCCGTGCTTAGAACTGTCCCTGCACAGAGTGTAATTTTTGCAGGAAAAAAAATCACTCGCGGATATAATGAATTGTCGGCTCCCGTAAGACCAAATAATATCCACTAATTTGGGTTATTTTTGCCAAAGATATGTAGCAGTATAAATTGTGGCCAAAATTTATGAAGAAAAATTAATAATTTGCTAAATTTATCACAGAAACAAAGAAAAATGTATTTATTTTTTAAAAATTTTCGGTCTTTTTTCATTTATAGCGCAAAAAATAAAAAACCCAGAGGTGATCAAATACCACCAAAAGAAGGCTCTATTTGTGGGAAAAAAAGGACAAAACATTTATTTGGGTACAGTATTGCATGACTGAATAATTGTCATTCAAAGTGTGAGAGCACCGAAAGCTGAAAATTGGTCTGGGCAGGAAGGTTGTTTAAGTGCCCAATAAGCAAGTGGTTAAAATCACTGCTCCTGAAAAAACTTCCGTTTTTAAAACTTTTTTTTGCATTGATACATGTCCCCTGGGGCAGGACCCGGGTCCCCAAACACTTTTTATGACAATAACTTGCATATTAGCCTTATAAATTAGCACTTTTGATTTTGAACGTTTGAGTCCCATAGACCTTAATAGGGTTCTAAAGTTCACACTAGCTTTAGGTCTGTTCGCAGGTTCTGGTGCGAACCGAACAGGGGGGTGTTTGGCTCATCCCTAGTGAGTGTGCGTGCGTGTCTACAATTGTCCCTATCCCTGTACATTGTGTTTCATTGAGATGCTCCTCTATTATATATAGCACCGTCAATTTACGCAGTGCTCCACACATACATTGCACACTCACATTGGTCCCTACCCTCAGGGAGCCCACAATCTAAGGTCCCTAACTCACATTCATATACTTTTTAAAATTTTTTGGACAGAAGTCAATTAACCTACCAGCATGTCTTTGGAGTGTGGGAGGAAACCAGAGTACCCAGCGGAAACCCACGCAGGCACAGGGAGAACATGCAAACTCCAGGGAGGTAGTGTCGTGGTTGGGATCTGGATCAGATTCCAATTAGCACCCTGCCTGCAGACCCCCACAATCACTTGCCACAGTTGTGGGGATGAGGCTCTTGTCCCTGTCAACATAGGGACAAGGTGCTTTGCCCCCCCCACCCATAGCACCCACCCCTCCATGTTGAGGGCACCCCCACATTTTAAAAATAATTTTGGCGTGGGGTTCCCCTTAGAATTCCATTAGAATCCATACATTTCAGCTGTCAATGGAGAAGTCAGCTGACAGCTGATGACTCAGCGGTAAGGATGAGCTGAACACCCCCCAGTTCAGTTTGCAGCAGAACATGCGAACAGGCAAAAAATTTGTTTGAACATGCGAACACCGTTAAAGTCTATGGGACACAAACATGAATAATCAAAAGTGATAATTTTAAAGGCTTATATGCAAGTTATTGTCATAAAAAGTGTTTGGGGACCCGGGTCCTGCCCCAGGGGACATGTATAAATGCAAAAAAGGTTTAAAAACTGACGTTATTTCGGGAGCAGTGATTTTAATAATGCTTAAAGTGAAACAATAAAAGTGAAATATTCCTTTAAAGCGAAGTTCCACCCTAAAGTGGAACTTCCGCTTATCGGATTAATCCCCCCCTCCGGTGCCACAATTGGGGAGGGGGATGCAGATACCTGTATAATACAGGTATCTGCACCCACTTCCGGGGCGCATTATCCGAGCTGCCCCGAATCTATCCGAGAATGCCCCGTTGTGTCTTGGGAAACACAGTTCCCAGGACACAGCGGGGACCAATAGGGGCACGCAGCGCGACTCGCGCATGCGCAGTAGGGATCGGGCAGTGAAGACGTTGCGTCTTCACTTCCTGATTCCCTGACGGCGGGGCAGCGAGAGACGAGCGGTCTCTCGTCACATTCTGCCTACACCGCTGGAACCAGGAACAGGTAAGTGTCCATTTATCAAAAGTCAGCAGCTGCACTATTTGTAGCTGCTGACTTTTAATATTTTTTGTGCGGGTGCAGCTCCGCTTTAAATTTCGTACCTGGGGGGTATCTTTAGTGTGCCTGTAAAGTGGCGCATGTTTACTGTGTTTACAACAATCCCTACACAATGACATTTCTAAAGGAAAAAAGTAATTTAAAAGTACTTGTGGCTATAATTAATTGTCGGTGCCGGCAATACACATAAAAGTAATTGAAAAAAATGTCATGGGATTCCCCCACAGTCCATTACCAGTCCCTTTGGGACTGGTATGAATATTAAGGAAAACTCCGAACCAAAACCGTAACTGGGTGATGTAACCGGGTGACTCGCCCCCTCTGAAGCTACGGGAAGCCATAGGGATGTCCCCGTGCATCAGAGGGGGGCAGGGTCACCTGGGGACGTCACCACATGACCCCGCCCTCAGTTATACAAGAACTGTCACCAGTGAGCATCCCCATCCTGGCAGAGTGGAAGATATTCATCAGATCTCTCTCTCACTCACTGATCTCTGAAGAACACAATTTTGTGTTTATGAATTTAAACCGTTTTCACTTCCTTATTCTTTGCAATAGTGTAGTTAGGGTAAACAAGCTCTAGTATACATTCTGACTAGTCCTCCCTTTGTCTGGTTTTCCATCTGCCACCTTTATTACAATACTGGCTGACAAATTGCTTAAATGCTAACACACTGGTGTGCGGGAAGTAAGGAGGGGAAAAACCTAAACGTCATTTATCTGGCCATAGACAGGTCAGTGTTTCCTCCAGTTCAACCAATATGAAAGGTAATTTCAAGAGAAAAACAAGGGAAAGAATGCCTTTGGTAGATGATAATCTGACTTATTGGAATATCATTGTCTACCAAGGGATCGCTTCAGTGATTTTAATCTGCTTGTCCAAATTAGACATGTGCAATTTTTTTCGGTCCGAATACAAATTCGGACACATTTTTGGTTATTCGGAGATTCAGATGTATTCAAATCTCCAAATGAAATAGTAATGAAATAGTGTTGAAATTTGTAAAAATATGTTTTGTTTATTCGCTTTCAAATTCCAAATTTTCAGGACGATTAGAATTCGGATCGGTCGAAAAATGATCGGTCGAATTCAAATTCTTTTTTTTTTTTTTTTTCAATAGATTTTTATTGAAATTTTTCAGAAACAAAAAAAGCATAATGCAATTCCAATACATGTATCTGTATCACATAAGAACATCAGTAATTTCAAAAACGAACAATAAGTAATGCGTTATAAACTAGGTGTGTAATAAGCGTCCTGCAAAACAGTTCCAGGATGAGTTAGAACGATAAGAGGGGGTACCTCCCCAGACCGGCACCCCTAACGGGATCTAACTGTGCCGGGCTACGGAAAGTGTCCCCCCCTAAATGGGGTCGGGTATCCCTGAACCAGTCACAAGGTGCAGACATCTTGTCAATTAGGCTATAGATAGCAATTCAAGCCAAAAAATATCAGATATAGAGAAAAAAAATAAAATAAAAAGAAAACAGTAAAAATTTTCTAACAATTCAGAAAGCCCTAAATTCGAACTCCTAGTTTAAGGGTTAAATATCATATGATATTGCATTGAGACAAAGTGATAGAGAAAAAAAATTCGATCAAAATAGAGCATTAGTTCTAAGTGAGAAAATAAAAATAAAAAATGAAATAATATTAGGTGGGCCAATAGATCAAACAGTGGGAAACATCCATATTTATATATGTAATATAAGGCTCATGTGACACTTCCAAACACTATTGATTCATATCCTGCATGTTAGACCCAAGGAAAAGCCTGTTAAGGGGAAAGAGAGAGAGAGAAGGTAGAGAATAAGAAGGAGAAGGAGGAGCTAAAGAGCAACAGAGCGAATCTCGTTCACTAGCGGCACCCGGTTTAGATTCAAACAATGGCTGGTACAGCTAAATATCTAATCCAGGGAGACCATGTAGCATCATGTTTAGCTGTGGAGTCAAGAAGAATACTAGCCGTCATGATTGAAGTCATGATTGAAGAGATCTTCCTTTTAACCATCAAAAGAGAGATGAATTCAAATTCTATGTGACGAATAGCTAGTTGTTAAGTAGCGGGCTGGGAAGCTGGCTGCTGTGTCCTTAACATCCAATGAGTAGGGATGAGCTTTATGTTTGGGTCGAACATGAGTTCGACTCGAACATTGGCTGTTCGCCCATTCGCCGAATAGCGAACAATTTGGGGTGTTCGCGGCAAATTTGAAAGCCGCGGAACACCCTTTTAAAGTCAATGGGAGAAATGAAAAGTGCTAATTTTAAAGGTTAATATGAAAGTTATTGTCATAGTAAAATGTGGATATTACTGTGCTAGACCCAAAAAAATAAGTGACAAGCAGCTACATAAAAAATGTGACAAACATAAATAAGATCTAAATGGTAAATAATGCAGCGCTAACCCATAAACATAAATAAATGAATATGAAAAATGATGAATAATAGTGATAAAACAAATCGAATATACAAAGTGTCCAATGTATGTAAAAAACTGTATAGGTGAATAACCCAACACCAATGAGCACTGGAGGATATGTAAATCAAACCAGTGCAAAAAAGTGTATAGAGTATAGTCCAACACAAAATGATCTTCCAACACAGGGTAATGAGGAATCAAAGTGTAAAACACTGTCTGATGGAGGACATCAAAGATATTGCATCATCAACAATGGAGAGAAGTGCGTGTGCCCTTACCGGAACTGGTGGACTCCAATGTCAGCGACATGGAGTCATACAGGCATGGTGCCACAAAAGGCCAAAGTATGGAGCTCCACAGGATCCAGGACCTCGGGAATGAAATCCAGGGAAGAGACAGGAAACCTCCAAATGGACCTCCGCTCCTGGGTGCGTCAAACTGGATCTGGATGGTAAGATCAACAGGACTCTAGAGCCACTCTCAGCAAAGTAGTATGTGGAGAAAGAAAATGCTTCCACATAGTGTAGATCAAAAAATAATTATTTTATTTCTAAAAACATGTGATTAGGTCACTTCCGGTCAGGTTTCCTTTTACTTCTGGCTGCGGAGCTATCCACTTCTGGTTTTGGCCCCCGTGACCCAGAAGTCCTTCCTTTATTTTACATTTTTTTTCCCACGGCTGGTTTTCTTTCTTTTTTGGCGGTTGGAATTATTTAGTTAGGTCTATTATTACCATACACATCTAGTTTTGTGTTCTTTTTACGATGGATCTCTTTCCGAGACCATTGTGTGCCTCACTGGCTTTCTTCAAGATTTTTGGTCCCGGTCATGTGACATACCTCCCTGGTCATGTGCTCAGTGTTTGAGCCGGTCACATGGTCAAATGATCTGAATTTTGGCGGGTTTTTTTACCCAATGACTGCCCTAGCTTTTGCCATGTGACCACTGGGTGGATCTATATACATTTCTGGGTTACCTTCTGGTTGATTTAGCAGTGCATGTGAACAGCATCATCGTTTTTTGATTGGGTTCCAGAATGAGGTTTGGAACTCAGTGATGAGCTGATCACTTTACATCCAATAAGTGGCCATCTTTAGATCTGAACACTGATTGGTTCTTTAGAATTGTTTGATTCTTGTGTAGTCTATATATATTTCAGCAATGTGGGGGGAGCAGATATATGCCCCTGTTGAAGACCCATTGGTCATTGGTTTTGTGGCTTATCGCTCTTCACATTGCCCAGCTTTTTATCCTCGTGATCGCTTTTATACCTGTATGCTGGTTTTTAGAAATAAAATATAATTTTTTTGATCTACACTATGTGGAAGCACTTTCTTTCTCCACATACTACTTTGCTTAGAGTGGCTCCGGAGTCCTGTTGATCTTACCATCCAGATCCAGTTTGACGCACCCAGGAGCGGAGGTCCATTTGGAGGTTTCCTGTCTCTTCCCTGGATTTCATTCCTGAGGTCCTGGATCCTGTGGAGCTCCATACTTTGGCCTTTTGTGGCACCATGCCTGTATGACTCCATGTCGCTGACATTGGAGTCCACCAGTCCCGGTAAGGGCACACGCACTTCTCTTCATTGTTGGTGATGCAATATCTTTGATGTCCTCCATATCAGACAGTGTTTTACACAGTGATTCCTCATTACCCTGTGTTGGAAGATCATTTTGTGTTGGACTATACTCTATGCACTTTTTTGCACTAGTTTGATTTACATATCCTCCAGTGCTCATTGGTGTTGGGTTATTCAGCTATACAGTTTTTTATATACATTGGACACTTTGTATATTCGATTTGTTTTATCACTATTATTCATGATTTTTCATATTCATTTATTTGTGTTTATGAGTTAGCGCTGCATTATTTACCATTTAGATCTTATTTATCATAAGGATGGGGGGCAAATTGGACTATCACGGTACAATAAAAATAATATAACAGAGAAGTGTATAAAAGTTACAGAAGATCAGGCGCATGCGCGGCAGCTCCCAAGATGGCCGCCGGCATCTAGAGCTCCGCTCCACCACAGCCCGCCGCTGACCACCGGAGCGTACGGAGCGCTCGTTCACCCCCCACACTCAGCCATCCTGGTAGGGGAATCCCCAGGGAATCGGGTCATGTCGGTCCCGCTGGCCAGGCGCGATCTATCAGGCCAAATGACGGCCGCTCCCGGCCCCCTCAGCTATGCCAAGATGGCGTCGGCCACACGAGGCCCGCAGGCCTCAGAGGAGCAGGAAGCATCAATTGCGGACCAGGACCAGTCAGATCAACACTATACAGGTACAGACTTCCCCCCCCTGCCAACAGCCAGCTCTCCCTCCTCTACTGAATCCTTATTGGGGAGAATGGGCTCAGGATATCCCACTACCCCTATGCTGGACCCACACACAGGCATGTTACTCACTGATAGTGAGGCCCAAGAGGACATCCCTATCCCCACAGACTTCCAGTCTATGATGACAGCTTTCTCTCAGATGTTAACTAAAGGTCTGGCTATGAATGCTGCCCAAATTACTGCATCACTACATGCTGACTTGCAGCAAATAGGTATGAGGATGGATAACATAGAAAATAGGGCTGACCAAGCTGTGGCACAGATTAACCAGAACTCTGCCAGATTACAGGAAGTACAGGATCAATTGGAATCGGCGTTTGCAAAGATCGATGACCTTGAGAATAGGTCCAGAAGATATAACTTTAGGCTGCGGGGACTCCCGGAAACTGAAAAAGATGTTCAAAAAGCAGTTAAAACTCTGATTAAAAGCCTTATACCTGACATCCCAGACCACCGCCTAGAGCTGGACAGAGCACACAGGGCACTACAGGCCCCCAGAGCAGACGGTCTCCCCAGAGATGTCATTGTCAAACCACACCACTACGCAGTCAAGGAAGAGGTCATGAGGAAAGCCAGATACTCAGACAACCTCACTTTACTCGGCCACAAGATCCAAATTTTTGCAGATTTGTCACCTTATACAGTACAGAAGAGAAGGTCTTTTAAACCGTTACTGCAAGTACTCCTGGACAAGGACATCACATATAAATGGTCCTTTCCTCTTCGCCTGAACTTTTCCTACAAAAACAGGAATTTCTGCTTCTCCTCTTTTCAGGAAGGGGAACGACTGCTAACACACCTCGGCCTGATACAGCTGGAACCGTCGCCTGCCAATGCTAACAAAGGGACCCCCTCATCGACCAAGAGACCACCGCCAGCAAGTCCACTGCAACAATCCTGGCTGAAACAAGGACCCAAAAGGTCCAAGGAAACCATTCCGCCTTGAGCATGTGCTCTTATGCTCTACTTGCTGCATGACTGAACTTTTCCCCTGATTTTGGGGATACATTTTTGGGGAAAGGTCTGATTGGGGACTTCTCCTCTCCTCCTCTTCCTTATAGAGGTAGGCATTGGGGAGCCCCCCTTTCCCGGCTGGACCACATGATTGAGACATTCCTCACATTAGTCAGTCCTGTTTGTCCTTTTTTCCCTTTTTAAAATTTTTTTTTTCTTTTTTTTTTTTTTTTTTTTTTTTGAATAGTTACCTCCATTTGTAACGTTATGGCTTTACCTGGGAGCGATAGCTGGCTCTTTGTCTGCTGACTTTTATCTTGTTCCTCCCTACAAGGAGGACATACTGAGTCCTTAGCAGAATACAGTTGTTAACCCTAAAGCCTGAATTCATTTACATGCTTAGAACATTTATAAGTCAAGTTATAGGCTAAGGATGACACTTAGTATTTTTATTCTCCCCCTTGCTGGGGTGCATCGACAGTTTAGTTTTAATGCCTGGCTTTGCAGGGTCTGTTACATTTATTTGAATTTGCCTTTTCATTATTATTTTTTTTTTTCCCTTTTTTTTTATTGTAATTTTTTTATATCCTAAATATTAGGCCTAAAGGGGGATCAGACCCCCAGGGGGCGCTCCGGAACCTGTTAATAATGGGGCGGATAGGACCCCTCAGTAGATACTGATTTAAGGTGGGGGGGCTGTGGTGGACCCATTGCGCCTTAACTGGATCAGGGGCCCATTTGGATTTCCTAGATCCTATTCCGGTTTTTCTGTTCCAAGAATAACCGGTACCATGGGGTTTGTGGTGGGTTTGGTTAATCCGAACCGACCGGGGGGTGGGAAGGGACCAGGGGGTCCCTTTGTTTTATTGTGTCACATGTCACACGTTAAAAGGTCTCAACAGCAGTTCATTAACCCTTTTGTCTTCTTCTCCTTCTTTCCTTTCCCTCTTCTTTTCCCCTTCATACCTTCTCTCTCCCTCTCTCCAGACACTCTAGGTGGAGTTCATAGGTCACACAGAGTCCTCCACTCGACTCTCCCAGGCTCCAGGTTCATCTCTCTTTGCATCACGGGACGGAAGATGTTTCTTATCTCCCAACGGCAGGGTAAGTGCCATGACGACTGTATAGATCACCCCCTTCTGATCCATGCCTGACCAACCCAATCTGGCCGCCACCCTAAAAATAATATCACACAACACTCAGGGTCTTAACTCGCCGATCAAGCGAAGGAAAACCCTTCAATACTATCACTCGATACATGCAGATGTTGTCCTTCTGCAGGAGACACACTTCCCTTCTACATACAAGCCCAAGTTCCTACACCAAAGCTACCCACAATTTTTTTTAGCATCCGCAGAGAATAAAACTAAGGGGGTTGCGATCTGCTTTGCGAAACATTTAAATCTCTCCCAACCCGAAACTATAACTGATCCCCAGGGACGCTATATTCTGGTATCGGGTTTCATAGATGGGGAACTATACACCTTTGTCTCTTACTACGCACCTAATAAGGGTCAAAAATCCTTCATGGAATCCCTGGTAACTAGACTGCAGAAACATTTCAAGGGGACGGTATTCATGGGAGGGGACACCAACTTAGCTTTTGACTTCTCCCTAGACAAGCTAGCAAGTGGTGCTTCGAAACCCAAACGCCCGTCTAAACAGAGCGTCCAACTTGCTAAGATTCTCAACGAAGCTGACCTGATAGACGTATGGAGGGAAACTAATCCGCGCACCAAAGACTACACACACTTTTCCGCCCCGCACGGTTCCTTTGCCAGGATAGACCACATCTTCACCCGAACTTCCACACTCCCTCTCATTAGGTCCTCCAAGATCATCGACTCTTCCCTCTCGGACCACTCCGTAGTTACACTACTCACGTGTAAACCAGCAGGCACCGAGTTCCGTCCGCGTTGGCGCTTACGGGAAACCCTTTTGAATGACCCTATACAATGTGCGTTACTGGAATCTGCTATTCAAGAATACTTTACGTTAAACTCGACAGACGGGATATCCCCGACCATCAGCTGGGCGGCGCATAAAACTGTTATCAGGGGCAGTCTAATCCAATTGTCCTCTAAACTAAAGGCGGAACACAGGGCTGAAACAGTGAGACTTACGGAAGAATTTCGCTCACTATCAAAAATGCATAAACGTAGCCCCAATGCACTTTCATTAGCAAAATTAGACACGGCTCGGGCACTTCTCAACATGACACTGACCACTTCAGCAGCTCAACATCTTCAATGGACCAGGGCCAAATTTTATGCACAACAAGATAGGATCGGTTCCAAATTGGCAGCTAAGCTTTCCCCCAAAACACGCACTCAGGCTTTTCCCAAACTGAAGGTAACCTCAGGGGAACTTTCACAGAACCCGAGCAAAATAATGGAAACCTTTAAACGATTCTACTCGGATCTTTACAAACGTAACCCCGGCCCCTCCACTACTTTACGGGATAAATTTCTACATGGTCTGCAGTTACCCTCTCTAGATAAGACACATGCAGAACTTTTGGAGTCCCCCTTTACCCAAGGGGAAGTCTTAGATACTATAAAGAACCTTAAGCTGGGCTCTTCCCCGGGCCCGGATGGCCTATCTACGGGATATTACAAGAAATTTGGTCACTGCTTGGCACCACACTTAACTAGAATGTTCAATTCTCTCAGGGATGGGGCCTCTTTAAATACAGATTTGAACTCGGCATATATTTCGGTGATACCGAAACCTGACAAGGATATCAGTGAGGTTGGCAACTATCGCCCTATATCTCTTATTAACAATGATATAAAAATAATGACTAAGATACTTGCCAACCGACTATCTAGCTTTATCTCCACATATGTACATAAGGATCAGGTAGGCTTCATCCCCGGGAGACAGGGACCAGACCAGATCAGACGGGCAGTAGACATCATTTCCTTGCTAAAATCTAAATGGGACGGGGGCCCTGCACAAAAAGGATTTTTATTGTCAATTGATCTACACAAGGCGTTTGACTCAATAGATTGGGCATACCTGTCTGATATCCTTAGGCGATGGGGCTGTGGCTCATACTTTCTTAATCTTATTAACTCCCTTTATTCCACTCCGACGGCACAGGTGCGCCTACTGGGTAGGTACTCGGAATCCTTTCCCATCGGCAGGGGGACCAGACAGGGATGCCCTCTATCACCTCTCCTGTTTGCTATAGCAATCGAGACTTTGGCCATCGCCCTGCGGTCAAACCCAGACATCAAAGGGGTACGTTGCGGCTCCCATGAGCACAAATGCGCACTGTATGCGGATGACCTCCTTCTTTTTATTACCTCTCCCCTGACTTCCATGCCTACGATCCTTCAGATCCTTGGGGACTTTAGTAAGATATCAGGCCTAAGGGTTAATATGACTAAATCACTGGCTTTGAATGTAACCCTCCCGCCAGATACACTCAAACAACTTACAGATAATTTTACTTTCACTTGGGCTCCCTACCAGATCCCATACCTGGGTATCATGCTTACCCCGAAAATAGAGGATTTATTCCGCGCAAATTATCCGCCCATGATAAAAAAATGCTTACAAGACGTGGAGAGGTGGTCTAAATGTGGTCTATCCTGGCTGGGCAGAATTCATGCGGTGAAAATGACGCTGTTACCAAAACTACTGTATCTATTCCGCTCGTTGCCGATCCCAATACCCAAACGTGTTCTCACCAAAACACAGTCGGACATCATTCGTTTTATTTGGGGTAGGAAAGGCTATAGATGTCCTTCTGAAACACTCTACAGATTAAAAACTCAAGGGGGTCTGGGACTTCCAAATCTTTGGGCTTACTATCAGGCTGCACGGCTGACACAAATTTCTTTAGCCTACTCTAGTCATGCTAAACCAGACTGGTTTACCATGGAACGACAAGCTGTTCCCTCGCACACCATCGACTTCCTCTTAAGTTGCTCTTCGAAAGACAGACCGGCTATCATGGCACCCACCCTATCACACTCTATAGCGCTTAGCTCCAAACTTTTCTCCCTGAGCTCAATCATATCCCCACTGAGACCCCTATCACACATTTTTCATAACCCTGAATTTCCCCCTGGAAAGAACATTGAAGCATTTAAATGGTGGACCGACAAAGGCCTATATCGTATCGGTCACTTCTTCTCCCATTCGGGGCCCCTCTCACTGCGGCACTGTAGGAAGAAACTAGACATGCCCGATTCAGAACTTTATAGGTACACACAAATCTCCCATTTCTTGCACTCTATCTGGACCACCAAACCACTACCCCCCACTATTACCCCATTCGAACAATGGTGTATCAACACGGCTGATCAGAAGGGGGCATTTCACTGATCTATACGGCACTTATGACAAAACAGTCCAAACCATCTTATGCCCGAGCCTGGGAGTACGACCTGGACGATTCTTGGGACCCTACAGCTTGGTATCGAGCCTCTGCAAGAGCTTACAAAGGTATTCTCAATATATCACTGATTGAAGCCAGTTTGAAAGTTTTACTAAGATGGTATTATGTCCCTTCCAGGCTGGCTACACTTTTCCCGGGCACGTCTCCGGTTTGCTTCCGAGGATGCGGACTGGAGGGCTCTATGGTCCATGTTTGGTGGACCTGTCCTCGCATACGGTCTTTCTGGCGGAAAATATTCCGAACCATTAGCTCCCTGACAGGCTCTACAGTTATGCCTCACCCTAGGTGGGCACTGCTGAACTTTCTTATCCCAGATTTATCCAAAACGTCCCAGGCGTTAACATTGTTTCTCTGCCTGGGGGCCAAAATAACTATAGCCAAAGCCTGGAAGACACATACCATCTCTTTCCGGTTGTTTAAACAGAAGGTGACATGGATCATGATTCAGGAACAAACCGTTGCCAAGCTCAACGACAAAACCGAGAAGTTTAGGAGCATCTGGGAACCCTGGGCAACCCTCTGCAATATTTCCCTCATACCAGGAGTACCCCCTGGTAGTCTGACCTCCCGATCTACAAGCTGATGAACGGAACATCACTCTCCTCCCCTTTTTTTTGTTTTTTTTTTCCTTTTCACTTCACACGTATTCCCCCCCCCCCCCCTTTTTGTGCTTCCTTACTTTCTTCTGTCGCCTCTCTTGGCAAGGCTCTTTCCCCCGCACATTACCATGTCAGTTTGAAAACTGACGCTTGACTTGCCTATATCGGTATACAGAGACTATAGTATCAACACCTCAGTTCTGGCTTTGAGCCAAGTATTATACGCCATGGGACGGGTCTGGCTCCCCGACTCCTGGGCTGCAGCAGGATCCCATTTGGGGCTCCTGGGTACTCGGGGTTCACAGACTCTCCCTGGCTTGGGTCCCTTCTGCAGGTCTGCTGGTGTAACAGGCAGGGTTGCATCCTGAACCGAAGTGACAGGTACCTGAGACTTGTTATGACATCCTTGGTTGCGTTATTATACGACTTTGTCATTATTACTTTTTCTGTTACATGACATGCCTGTTTAATTTTCTCTTTAGTATGTTTGCACTTGTTGTACCTGTATTGAGTATACAAAACTTTAATAAAAACTTTTAAACATAAAAAGTTACAGAAGATTTTATTGATGCCGCAAGACAGAATATAAAAATATGCTGAGTAGATCGGTACAAAAATGATTATGGTCAGCGCCGGTCATTTTCCCAATTAGTGAAGTGCAGGGACTGGGGTTAATGTGCAGGTGAGTGAAAGTAGTGAAATTGCTAGAAAATACTCTATCACTACTTTCACTCACCTGCACATTAACCCCAGTCCCTGCACTTCACTAATTGGGAAAATGACCGGCGCTGACCATAATCATTTTTGTACCGATCTACTCAGATTCCACCCAGCATATTTTGTAGCACCCCCGAGTTGCCGCGGGAGACCAGTAAACAGGTGGTAGCACTCTGCGCTTGATGTCCGTTAAAGCATGGGTAAGCAGCTGTGCCCCCCTCCCCATTTTATCTCTGAAGATTTGCTAAGCTTGATGCTGTATGATATGCTTTTTTTCTATCTGTTACATCACTGTCTCTTTGATCTAATCACAGATAACCTCCAGATGAAGCGGCTTGTCCGCAAAACTAGTCGAGGACAACGATATCTGTGATCAATTGTACCATTATGAATACACTTGTGGTGACACACTGTGTAGAGTGTTTATGCTTCATTTTTTAACTGTCTTGCGGCATCAATAAAATCTTCTGTAACTTTTATATACTTCTCTGTTATATTATTTTTATTGTACCGTGATAGTCCAATTTGCCCCCCATCCTTATGGTAGCCTAGTTGGGGACTAGACTCCCAGTTCCTATACCACTTGATTCCTGGATGATGGTACAAATCCCTACCCATGCCCAATCTTCCATTTTTCTATAAGAGGCCATATATTTCTTCATAGATCTTATTTATGTTGGTCACATTTTTTATGTAGCTGTTTGCCACTTA
Source organism: Lithobates sylvaticus (assembly GCA_028564925.1). NCBI lineage: Eukaryota > Metazoa > Chordata > Amphibia > Anura > Ranidae > Lithobates > Lithobates sylvaticus. The sequence goes on along the minus strand of CM053031.1, from coordinate 301,869,002 downwards.
TTTTTTTGGGTCTAGTGCAGTAATATCCACATTTCACTATGACAATAACTTGCATATTAACCTTTAAAATTAGCACTTTTGATTTATCCCATAGACTTTTAAAGGGTGTTTCTGCGGCTTTCGAATTTCCCGCGAACACCCCAAATTGTTCGCAATTCGACGAACGGGAGAACAGCCAATGTTCGAGTCGAACTCATGTTTGACCCGAAAATAAAGCTCATGGGTTGTTAAGGACACAGCAGCCAGCTTCCCAGCCCGCTACTTAACAACTAGCTATTCGTCACATAGAATTTGAACCGGCCGATCACTTTTCGACCGATCCGAATTCTAATCGTCCTGGAAATTTGGAATTTGAAATTGAATAAACAAAACACATTTTAACAAATTTCAAAACATTTTTAATTACTATATAATTCAGAGATTTGAATACATCTGAATCTCCAAATAACCAAAAATCTGTCCGAATTTGTATTCAGACCGAAAAAAATTGCACATGTCTAATTTGCACAAGCAGATTAAAATCACTAAAGCGATCCCTTGGTAGACAATGATATTCCAATAAGTCAAGTCAAATCAATGCCAAAGCCATCCCTCATTATTATGAGCAGAAAATAATTCATCTTCTGACGTTTAGGTCTTTCCCCTCCTTACTTCCCGCACGCCGGTGTGTTAGCATTTCAGCAATTTGTCAGCCAGCATTGTAATAAAGGTGACAGACCAAGAGAGGACTGGTCAGAATGTAAACTTGAGCTTGCTTACCCAAACTACACTATTGTAAAGTATAAGGAAGTGAAAATGGTTTAAATTCAAAATTGTGTTCTTCAGAGATCAGTGAGTGAGAGAGAGATCTGATGGATATATTCCACTCTGCCAGGATGGGGATGCTCACTGTACTGTACATTCTCATAGGCACAGGTAAGTAGCTCACCTAAAAAGTCTTGCCTGACCTATGAAGGGCTGCCAAACAAAAAGTTGACCAAAGAAAATTGGGGCCACAATAAGTTCCCTAATATCATATCTGGGAACTCTCTGTCTTTCTATGCTGACTTGAAGATTCCTGAGATCATTGTAATTAAGGGTTAGTGGACTGATTTCAGATAAAATTATTTTTCTACAAAATTACTGATTCTGCTCTTGGTGAAGTTTTGCTGATGTGGAAATTTTGGCCCTTAAGCCTAAAGCAAAAAAAAATTGCTAGAAAATACTCTATATAAAATCGCTTTTTATATAGAATATTTGAAGATTCCTGATTCCATTTGTAACTTGGTATGAACAGAGTGATTGATTTACTACAGAATTATGAATTTTGCCCTCTGCAATGTTTTGCGAAAGTGGGAACAGTCAATTTTGTCTATTGAGCTGCTTAGGCAAAACTCACTACGAAATCCGACAAGCTACTCTTTCTTTTTATGTCTTTAGAATCTGCATTTTTTTTTTGTAATAGTAATTTTTTGTTGTTGTATTTGTTTTTTCTCCCTTTTTCTTCTTTTGTAATTGTAATTTTAATTTTTTTGTTGTCATTTTTCTTTTTTCTCCTTTTAGTGTGTATTTTATCTGTATTTGTATAAGTCCCTTTATTTTTTAAATCTGTTTTGGTACAAGCACAAGTGTAGGATAGCTAAATTATCACCTTTCCTATTGCATTTTGCTACAAAGTAAATTTTAGGGAAATAAATCAGTTTCTCTCATCTCTAAATGTAACATCTGCATGGGGAGATGTTAACATATAATAGAAGGAAAGCTTTATAGTCTTGACTTTAACAGAAGACTTGGGCAACACCTTTATTGCATCATGTCTCAGAAAATGGGGCATTGTTTTCTGCACCGCACAATAGAAAAGGCTTATGCCGCGTACACAGGATTGGACTTTCCAATGGGAAATGTTGGATGTGAGTTTACAAGATGTACGGCAAGCCGATTAAAAGGAAGTTCAATAGTCATGTGATATCTCCATTACGGACACTAGTTTTTCAAGACCGAGCGCTTCTGGCTCGTACTTGAACTTTTGTGCACAGACTTGTGTAGACACAGTCGGAAAGTCCGACAACAGCGTTTTGTTGGCGAGAAATTGGAGAACCTGCTAGCAAACATTTGTTGGCGGATAGTCCGACAGCAAATGTTCAATGGAACATACACACAGTTGGACTTTCTGCCAACAAATGTTGGCTAGCAGGTTCTCAAATTTTCCGCCAACAAAACTTTGTTGTCGGACTTTCCGCTCGTGTCTACACAAGTCCGTCGCACAAAAGTTTACACAAGCTTGGAATCAAGCACGAGCCAGAAGCGCTCAGTCTTGTAAAACTAGCTTCCGTAATGGAGATATCACATGACTATTGAACTTCCTTTTTATCGGCTCGCCGCGCGTCTTGTAAGTCATTACGTTCGTAATTGTTGGCCAACATTTGTGCGACCGTGTGTATGCAAGACAAGTTGGAGCCAAAATCCTTCGAACCAAATTCCCCTGTTTTGTTGTTGGAAAGTCAGATTGTGTGTACAGGGCATTAGAAGACTTGAAGACGGTTTGGTGACCAATATCCAAATTTAAGGGATATAAACTTTGTTTTAGAAAAAGGTTCCAAAAGCAACTAATAATATTAATATAATTATAACTAATTAATCAAAGGAGAGCAATATATTTGTTTGAGGACATTGAAGTAATTGCTCTTGTTTTGTTTTTTTTTCCTTCTGTGTGGGACAAATTTAATAAAGGATTCGGTTGGCTTCCTGTGGACCAAAACTACTAACATTAGAGATTAAAGGGGTTGTAAAGCTTCCCATTTTTTCACCTTAATGCATCGTATGCATTAAGGTGAAAAAACATCAGATGCTTACAGGCCCCCCAGCACCCCCCCCCCCCATTTACTTACCTGAGCCCTGCGTCGTGAATGCGCTGGCTTCTCTGCCCAGGCTTCTTGGCTCTTCTTGGCTCTTCATTGGATAGATTGATAGCAGCGCAGCCATTGGCTCGCGCTGCTGTCAATCAACTCCAATGACGCGGCGCACTGGGGGGCGGGGCCGAGTCCTGTAGTTGGCGGCTATGGCCGGCGAATATAGGACTCGGGAGCACGCCCGCAAGGTAACCCCCCAGGAGAGCGCTTCCCAGAGGGGGTTATCACAAGCGCCGAGGGACCCCAGATGACGAGGATCGGGGCCACTCTGTGCAAAACAAGCTGCACAGTAGAGGTAAATATAACATGTTTGTTATTTAAAAATAAAAAAACATCTCTTGACGTTCTTACATATCATACCAATACTCTCCACAAAGAGAGTTGAACCCAGGATACCTTTACATGAAATTATTTTTTGACTTGACACTTACATTTTATGTTGCTATGGTTTTTATTCAAAGTTTTCAAAACATTTTTATCACATGTGTTACTGCTTATTGCTCCAATTCATAAAAGGATAATATAAAAAAGCATCCCGAATAACATTTCCGTAGTCTCAAAGATACTTATGAATATCCCCTGGTTTCCCCATGCCTCCACTACTCTCCATACAGGGAGGGGGAGAAGGGGGAAGACCATAGGCAATTCCAGAAAAAGGAAAAGGAGAAGAATGAAAGTAAGAAGAAAAGAATATCAGAGAGGGGAGTGCACTCCCTAAGATTAACTTAACCACTTTCAGACCGGACCAATTTGTAGCCAAAGGACCAGGCCCCTTTTTGCGATTCGACACTGCGTCGCTTTAACTGACAAGTGCGACGCGGCTCCCAAACAAAATTGACGTCCTTTTTTTCCCACAAATAGAGCCTTCTTTTGGTGGTATTTGATCGCCCCTGCGGTTTTTATTTTTTGCGCTATAAACAAAAAAGAGCGACAATTTTGAAAAAAAATGCAATATTTTTTATTTTTTGCTTTAATAAATATCCCCCAAAATATATAAAAAAACATTTATTTTCCTCAGTTTAGGCCGATACGTATTCTTCTACATATTTTTGGTAAAAAAAATTGCAATAAGCGTATATTGATTGGTTTGCACAGAAGTTAAAGCGTTTACAAGATAGGGGATAGTTTTATAGCATTTTTATTAATAATTTTTTTTTTATTGGTAATGGTGGCGATCAGCGATTTTTATTGTGACTGCGACATTATGGCGGACACATTAGACATTTTTGACACATTTTGGGGACCATTGTCATTTATACAGCAATCAATGCTTTTTAAATGCATTGATTCCTGTATAAATGACACTGGCAGTGAAGGGGTTAACCACTAGGTGGCAGTGTAGGGGTTAAGTATGCCTAGGGGTGTGTTTCTTACTGTGGGGGGGCGTGGCTGTCAGCTAGTGAATGCTGATCTCTGCTCAAATCACAGGGAGCAGAGATCGGCGTCACTAGTTGCTAGGCAGAACAGGGAGATGCTGTTTATTTCCGCATCTCCCCGTTCAGCCTCCCCGTGAGACGATCGCGGGTGTCCCCACGGCGATCGAGTCCGCAGGACCCGTGACCGGCCTCACGGGGGTCCCGATCAGGCTCGCTGCGCGCTCCCGATGGCACGGAGGCATTTTAAAAGGGACTTATATATACGCCCTTATGCCTGTCTGTGTCATTCTGCCGACGTACATCGTCGTGCGCCGGTCGGGAAGTGGTTAATCAATCCCTGAGATCTCACAAGGGGTCAGTCAAGTATTTAATCCATGGTTCCCAGATCTTATCAAATAGGGCTCTTTTGTCCTGTAGGATCGCCGAAAGGCATTCATTTACCATGATCCATGACAACTTGTCATTTACCAAGTCGAAAGGTATCGTGGGCGTCTTCCATGATCTGACAATTGCTAGAAATGTGCACTGGCAAAAAATTTGTTCGTTTTCATTTCATTCGTTTTTTTTTTTTTTCGATTCTTGGGTAATTTGTTATGATCACAATTAGTAAATTCGTACATTCATAATATCGTAAATTTGTACATTCTTACATTCGTACATTCGTAAATTAGTAAATTCGTACATTTGTACATTGGAAAATTCGTATGTTCGTAAATTCGTACATTCGTAAATTAGTAAATTCGTACATTTGTACATTAGAATATTCATATATTCGTAAATTCGTACATCCGTAAATTAGTAAATTCGGAAATTCGAAAATCCAAAAACCCGAAAATTAGAAAATCTGAAATAGTAACTAACTATTAAATTATAGGTATTGTAATTTCCTTTTAAATTTGGCTGTTAGTGAACGTAATGAATACGAATTTATCCGAAGTTACGAATTATCCTAAATAACGAATGTCGCATCTAAACAAATGGAACAGAACAAACTAATAATAAATAATAATGATACAAAGTTTTATTATTATTATTGTTATTTATTATTATTATTTCATTACGTTCCATTCGTTTGGATATGGCATTCGTTATTTCGGATAATTGGTAACTTCGGATAAATTTGTATTTGTTACGTTCACTAACAGCCAAATTTGAAAGGAAATTACAATACCTATAATTTAATAGTTAGTAATAGTTAAGTTATTATTACTTCATTATTATTTCAGATTTCTGAATTTACAAATTTACAAATTTATGAATTTACGAATGTGCGAATGTACGAATTTACAAATTTTCGAATATTCAAATTTACTATTCGGACTGAATAGTTTATTTCATATGCTGGGATCCCCATTGAGAGGTTTGTAGATCGCTATCATATCTCCTCTCAAGCATCTCATCTCCAGCGAGAATTAATTTCGTTTTTGCAGCCGTTCCTCGTAGTTAAGTTCATCCAGTTCCCTTATAAGTTTTGTTGCCCTTCTTTGGACTCTCTCCAGCTAACCCCTTCGGAGGACTGGTGACTGAACAGAAAACTCCAGATGGGATCTGACCAGACCTTTATAAAGTAGTAGTAGAGGGGAATCCATTGCAACATTTATCATCATGAGTTTATGAGATAAAAAAACTGTATTTATTATTCTTAGTATTATTTTGTTAATAGTGTAACTTAATGTTATACTGTATCCTGTAAAGTTTTATACACAGTAGCTTTATCTTACTGTGATAATATGGCATACATGGGTAGGAATTGTTAACCACTTCTGCCCCGGACCAATTGGCAGCCAAAGGACCAGGCCCCTTTTTGCGATTCGGCACTGCGTTGTTTTAACTGACAATTGCGCGGTCGTGCGACGTGGCTCCAAAAAAAAATTGGCGTCCTTTTTTTCCCACAAATAGAGCTTTCTTTTGGTGGTATTTGATCGCCCCTGTGGTTTTTATTTTTTGCGCTATAAACAAAAATAGAGCGACAATTTTGAATACAATGCAATATTTTTTGCTTTTTGCTATAATAAATATCCCCAAAAAATATATAAAAAAATGTTTTTTCCTCAGTTTAGGCCGATACGTATTCTTCTACATATTTTTGGTAAAAAAAATCGCAATTAGCGATTATTGATTGGTTTGCGCAAAAGTTATAGCGTTTACAAAATAGGGGATAGTTTTATAGCATTTTTATTAATATTTTTTTATTTTACTAGTAATGGCGGCGATCATCGATTTTTATTGTGACTGCGACATTATGGCGGACACATCGGACATTTTTGACACATTTTTGGGACCATTGTCATTTATACAGCAATCAATGCTATTTAAATGCATTGATTCCTGTATAAATGACAGTGGTAGTGAAAGAGTTAACCACTAGGGGGAGGGGAGGGGTTATGGGCTCTGACGTGTGTGTGTGTTTTTTTACATTAGGGGGCGGGGCTGACGTCTGACATCATTGATCGGCTTTCCCGATGACCGGGAACAGCCGATCAATGACAGGCAGAGTAGGAAGCGCGGGGAGAGGTTTGTTTACACAGACCTCTCCCCGTTCTTCAACTCTGTGACCCGATCGCGGGACACCAGCGGCGATCGGGTCCGCTGGTCCCGGGGCCGGGGGCACGGAGCTCCCGTCCGGGTCGCGAGCACGCGACCCACAGCCAGGCAATTAAAGGGCCACGTATATATACGTGAGTTTGCCTGCCCGTGCCATTCTGCCTCAGTATATCTGCGTGAGGCGGTCGGGAAGCGGTTAAGGCTGGCAGAAGTGTAATTTTTGAACTATCTAGTTAATATTCCACTAAATATGAACTACTATTTAATGTTCAAGTCCAGATAATTTAGAGAGCACCTTTGATTTTATTATTATTTTAGTAATGTTTTATATGAGCTCTACCACCTGTTAAACTTTACAGAGTGTTTGCTGCACTTAAATAGGAGCAGTAGAAGAAGCTGGTTTGACTTGACAAAGGAGGAGTCACACCTCCGAAACATGTTGTCCCAGCAACAGGTGTAATCATCCTCACCAATCAGCGGACAGCTCTGTTTCCGAGGTCTGGGTGGGACTGCACCCCCTGCCTGACACGTGCCGAAGGTTCTGTGCTGGATGGGACTTGTGTTTAGACTGATGAGCCTGTAGGGTTGATCTACAAAGACTGGAGAGTGCACAATCTGGTGCAGCTGTGCATTGTAGCCAATCAGCTTCTAACTTCAGCTTGTTTAATTCAGCTTTGACAATAAAACCTGGAATCTGATTGGTTTCTATGCAGAGCTGTACCGGATTTTGTACAAAGCCTGTAACATTGTATACAATGTGAATGCATTTGTTTTTATTTGTGTGTTTTATTAAAGCATACTACACCAAGGAGTTTGTGCTCCCTCTCTCCACTTTTGTTTTTGGTACACATATACAATTTATTACACTGCTTTTGGTAAAATATAAAAAATAAGGTGGGGAAGAGTAAAGAGATACCCAACACTTAATGGGGTGGGCAACTACATGGCAATTGAGGTTCAATGTAGAAAAATGTAAAATAATGCATTTGGGTGGCAAAAATATGAATGCAATCTATACACTGGGGGGAGAACCTCTGGGGGAATCTAGGATGGAAAAGGACCTTGGGGTCCTAGTAGATGACAGGCTCAGCAATGACATGCAATGCCAAGCTGCTGCTAACAAAGCAAACAGAATATTGGCATTAAAAAGGGGATCAACTCCAGAGATAAAAGGATAATTCTCCCGCTCTACAAGACTCTGGTCCGGCCGCACCTGGAGTATGCTGTCCAGTCCTGGGCTCCAGTCCTCAGGAAGGATGTAATGGAAATGGAGAGAGTACAAAGAAGGGCAACGAAGCTAATAAAGGGTCTGGAGTATATTAGTTATGAGGAAAGGTTGGGAGCACTGAACTTATTCTCTCTGGAGAAGAGACGCTTGAGAGGGGATATGATTTCAATATACAAATGCCGTACTGGTGACCCCACAATAGGGATAACACATTTTCACAGAGTTTAACAAGACTCGTGGCCACTCATTAAAATTAGAAGAAAAGAGGTTTACCTTAAACTACAAAGAGGGTTCTTTACTGTAAGAGCTGCAAGGATGTGGAATTCCCTTCCACATGTGGTGGTCTCAGCGGGGGGCATCGATAGTTTCAAAAAACTATTAGATAATCACCTGAATGACCACAACATAAAGGGATATACAATGTAATACTGACATATAATCACACACATAGGTTGGACTTGATGGACTTGTGTCTTTTTTCAACCTCATCTACTATGTAACTATGTAATACATACACAATGTACACAGGTTGAACTGGATAGACTGGTGTCTTTATTCAGCCTCACCAGCAGATGTAACTATGTACTGTTACTATTACATCTATTATTATGGCTCTAGTATTATTGCTCTAACTCCAACTGGTGTGCATGGTGATATGTAACATGATGTTTTCATGTGTAGGCACCTCCACAGCTTTATTTTTTTTTACATTTTTTTACGTTTTTTTGTTTACTAAAAAATTTATTATCATAATTTTGCTGTGTCAGGTTCTCTTTAATTAAATGTCTTATTAATGGCAGACAAGGGCTGGCTGAGATAACAAGCTTGTCATAGAGTCCAATTTAAATACCGAGCTGTCACACGGTCAGCCGCACCATGACAACTTACAACTCATAATGCTGAGCAAACACAGAGAGAGGTGATACAGGGAAAGCTCATCACTGAGTCAGATAACAATGATCTGCAGATTCCTGGTAACCGGTGACATTTATAAGGCTAGGTTCAATCTAGACATGTGCAATTCTTTTCATTCCGAATTCATTTTTAAATGAACTTTGACAAATTAGTTAATTCCGAAATCTCTGAATTTCCAACTTTTTCAATTTCCAAAATTTCCGAATTTTCCGAATTTCCAAAATGACGAATTTCCAAATTTCCGAATTTCACATTTTTCAATTTCTGAAATTTCTGAATTTCCAAATTTCCAAACTTACGAATTTCCAAATTTCTGAATTTCCAAATTTCTGAATTTCAAACTTTTCAATTTCCGAAATTTATGAATTTCCGAAATTTATGAATTTCCGAAATTTATGAATTTCCGAAATTTATGAATTTCCGAAATTTATGAATTTCTGAATTTCCAAAATTCTGAATTTCTAAAATTCCGAATTTCCAAATTCCGAATTTCCAAAATGCTGAATTTCCAAATTTCTGAATTTCCAAATTTCTGAATTTCTAATTTTTCAATTTTCGAATTTCCAAAATTCCAAATTTCTGAATTTCCAAATTTCCAAATTTCCAAAATTTCCGAAATTTCCAAATTTCAGAAACTCAGAATTTCCGAAATTATGAATTTCCAAATTTCTGAATTTCTAATTTACGAATTTCTGAAATTACGAATTTCTGAAATTACGAATTTCTGAAATTACGAATTTCTGAAATTACGAATTTCTGAAATAATGAATTTATGAATTTCCGAAATTACGAATTTCCGAAATTAAGAATTTATGATTTTTTTTTCCAAAAAAAGCAAAAAAAAACAAACAAAAATGAAACAAAAACTAACACATTTTTTGTCAGTGCATATGTCTAGTTCAATCTATTGCAGTGTGATTTTGATTTGATTTTCAATGTGATTTTGTGGTGCAGCTGCAGAGCAACTTGTTGCATTTTTTATACATCTTTGAATGTGTGTTACTACTAGACATGTGCACAACAAAAAAATTAGTTTATTTTCGTTTTGTTTTTTTCGTTTCCTGAAAAAAATTTGTTTTTTTTAGTTTCGTTTTTTTCATTTCCGTTGATTCGTAACGATTCGTACATTCGTAAGTCGTCGTTGTTCGTATTCGTAACGATTCGTACATTTTTAAGAGTTATTTTTTGTTGATTCGTTTTTCGTTAGTTTAATTTTCGTTCATTCGTTTATTCGAAATTCGGACGCATTCGTAGTTATTCGTACATTCGTAACATTCGTAACATTTGTAGATTCGTAATCGGAGCATAATTCATCATTTTATGTAATGTGTATGCTATTATTACATTTTAATAATTTACGAATCGAAAAAAAAAGTTACGAATCGAAAAAAAAAAGTTACGAATCGAAAAAAAAAAGTTACGAATCGAAAAAAAAGTTACGACTGTACAAATTTTTTTTGTTCAATCCATTCATTACGAATCGAAAAAAAAAAAAGTTACGAATCGAAAAAAAAGTTACGAATCGAAAAAAAAGTTACGAATCGAAAAAAAAAGTTACGAATGTACACATTTTTTTGTTCAATTCATTCGAAGCACGTTAAGCAGCACCATTGTAAGGGACACGGAAAATTACCAATTCAACAAAAAAAAGAGAAAGATTTTTTCGTTCATTTTCGTTGTTCCTTTTTTAATTTTTCGGATTTTCGTCGTTTGGTTTTTCGGATTTTTGTTGCTTTTCGGATTTGTTCGATTCGAACGATTCGTTAATCGGATTCGTACGATTCGAACGATTCGTTGTTTGGATTCGTTCTATTCGAACGATCCGTTCATTCGTACGAAAACGAACGAACGAAAAAAAAAAATAATTTGAAATATTTTATATATTAAAAAACTATATTTTTTATTAAAATGAACGAAAAAAAACGAAAAAAAACGAAAACCGAAAAAAAAAACGAAACGAATTGCACATGTCTAGTTACTACTGCAACCCATTGCTGCTTTCGGCCAGGAAGGAAGAGTCATTGGTTGTTAAGGAGCCAGCTCCTGCTGTCTTCATAACAACGCTGAGTCATCCCTGATGTCAGCAGGGGATGCTTTTTCATTGGGTGTGAATTTTTTTTTTTTTTTTTTTTGTAAACATTTTTTATTAAGGTAGTAAAACATTTAACAGAGATAAAGGAAGAGCGGACGCAGCCGCAAAATGCATTTGACATCAGGATAATAAAAATGTAAGGTAAGAAACACACATCAAACCAACAATAGTAAACAATGGCAATGTATGCAGAGCATTCAGTATGCTAGATCGTTAAGGTGGGGTAATAACATATATGCTGCAGTACGGTACGAACAGGTACGGAGGACAACTCAATAGTTTCAACAATAAGTGGGGCAGTATAAGCACTGTCGGTTGAGGGCTTGCTAGCCGAGGGGTTTGTAGTAGTAGTTTATAAATGTAAAAGGGGAAAGTTCCAACTGTATCTACATGGAGTGTAAAGAGGGGTATCCAGGGGAGGATGGAAGTTAGTCTTATGTTTGAAAATTTGGATCAGAGTTTGAGTCACCACAGCTCCCACTACGAGATCAAGTAAGGACATTAGAATATTCGTCAGTTGTTCGGAAGTGTAACCAACAGGACCAAATATGAGTAAATTTAAAGGGGGTGTCTCCAGCCTGGTGGATCAATTCTTCCATTTCCGCGGTTCTGTTAATTCGTTTGAACCAGTCTTTCAAGGAGGGTGGCTCCCTAGATTTCCATTTGGTGGGGATACACATGTTTGCTGCCATGAGCATATGCATGGGTAGAGATCTAAGGTAAGAGTTCTTAGGTGTGGAAGAAAGGTGTAGTAAAAGTTGTGAAGGGGAGTAGTCAAGGGTGTGCGTGGTGATTTGTTGTGTAAGCCTGTGTACTTCTGTCCAGAATTGGGTATGAATTTTTAACCACTTAACCACTTTTCGACTGGCACCCCTACATATACGGTGGCTGGTTGGCTCCCCTGCCCTAATCACCGTACATGTACATTGGCTCCTTTAAAAACCATAGCAGTCGCGCACACACGTGCCCGCGCATGCCCGCTGCACAGCAGTGGACCCAAATCGATATCCGCTGGCCACCCACGATCGCGGGCATGAAAGCCAGCATAGGGATTTGTGTATGTAAACACAGAAATCCCCATTCTGACAGGGGAGGAGAGACCAATCTGCTGTTCCTAGTAATTAGGCACAGCAATACGTATCCTCCTCCAGTTAGTACACTGCCCCCACAGCTAGAAACACACACGAGGGAAAACATCTAACCCCTTTATTGCCCCCCTAGTGTTAGCCCCTTCCCTGCCAGTGACATTTATACAGTAATCAGTGCATTTTTATAGTACTGATCGCTGTATAATTGTCAATGGTCCCAAAAATGTGTCAAAAGTGTCCGATCTGTTCACCGCAATGTTGTAGTCCTGCTAAAAATTGCATATCGCCGCCATTACTTGTAAAAAAAAAATAATAAAAATTGCACAAATCTATCCCATAGATTGTAAACGCTATAACTTTTGCGCAAACCAATCAATATACGCTTATTGCGATTTTTCTTTTTTACCAAAAGTATGAAGAATATATATTGGCCTAAACTGATGAACAAATTAGTTAAAAAAAAAAAAAATGGGGATATTTATTATAGCAAAAGGTAAAAAAATATTGTTTTATTATTTTTTTCAAAATTGGCGGTCTTCTATTTTTTATAGCGCAAAAAATAAAAACCGCAGAGGTGATAAAATGCCACCAAAAGAAAGCTCTATTTGTTGGATAAAAAAGGACATACATTTTATTTGGGTACAATGTCGCACGACCGCGCAAATTGTCAGTTAATGCAACGCAGTGCCGTATCGAAAAAAAAAATGGCCTGGTCAGGAAGGGGGGAAAATCCTTCTGGGGGTGAAGTGGTTAAACACTGAATTGGGGATATTAAAATAAAAATAAAATGTGTGTCTCCAAAATCTCTTACGCCAAATAAATCCTGGGGATTTTTATGCCCTGAAAGACGACATACCAATAAATAGGTTTTCATTTTTTGTGTGTATTATTTATATATATTTTTTTTATTATGGAAGCTAAACAAATTCCACTTTTTTTTTGCTTGTCCCAGCCGGCATGGCTTTTGGTGCTACAGATTTTTCAGTGTGTGGTTCCCCCTTGGTGTCCAGTCGAATAGTTGGCGGTACGGATGCGTTGGATGGGGAGTGGCCCTGGCAGGTCGCTGTTATAGATAATGAAGCAGGTGGATCATATATATGTGGAGGCTCCCTGATCTCACCGCAGTGGGTTATGACGGCAGCGCATTGTATCCACAAGTAAGTATAACATGTTACCTTTATAAATCAATTCTTCCATCAGACACCAATCATTCTGCTTTTGGAATGTTTCTAAAAGTCAGTCATGGACATATTTATTGATCCAGTGTTCATCTTTTATAAAGTGTTTATAAAATGTCCACTTTAAAACTGTCAGGTGTGCCTCACTGATCATCATTAATTAATTCATTTTTATTTACTACAGGTACTTATATAGCGCCATCAATTTATTCAGTGCCTTATATTGGTAACATTGATTGGTTTACATCACCAAAAAGCCCTTGTAATGCCTCGTACACACGCTCGGACTTTCCCGCGGGAATGTCCGCCGGACCTAGTCCGGCGGACAAACTGCCGGACCTTCCAGCGGGGCTTTCGCCGGACTTTCCGAGCGCGTGACTTGTCCACACACGCCCGGACTTCTCCGGCGGACAATCCGCGGGAAAAAGTCTGCGGGACTTTTGAAAATGAACGGACTTGCCCACACGTAACTGCAGGTAGACGGGACTAGTGAAGGCAGTGACTGCCGCCGCGCTAGCCCCGTCACCTGGAATGGATTTAAAGGGAATCCCTATGCTGAAAAAACGGCGTGGGGGTCCCCCCCAAATCAATCTCAGACCCTTATCCGAGCATGCAGCCCGGCCGCACAGGAAAGGGGTGGGGACGAGCGAGCGCCCCCCCCCCTCCTGAGCCATACCAGGCTAGCCCGGCGGCATTCACTGCCTTCGCTAGTCCCATCTACCTGCAGTTACGTTCTAAATGAACGGACTTTCCGATGATCGGCAAGTCCGTTCATTTCCAAAAGTCCGGCGGACTAGCATACTAACCGCGGGATTGTCCGCCCGACTGCCAAGTTCAGCGCACAATTTTACAACAAAACTTAAAACCTAGTCCGGCGCCAAAAAGTCCGCCGGGGCCCACACACGCAGGAAAGTCTGCTCGTGTGTACGAGGCATATGAGTTCTAATATCAGGCCCTTCATTCCACTTCTGAGTTTATATGCTTATTTACTGTGCTTAAAGGCTAAGTCCACCCTTATGCCGCGTACACACTATTGGACATTCCGATCGAAGGATGTTGGCTCAAACTTGTCTTGCATACACACAGTCGCACAAATGTTGTCAGAAATTCTGATCGCCAAGAACGCGCTGACATACAACACGTATGACGAGCCGAGAAAAATTAAGTTTAATAGCCAGAGCGGCTCTTCTGCTTGATTTCGAGCATGCGCGGACTTTTGTGCACAAAAATCATACACACGGTCACACGGTCAGAATTTCCAACAACAAGCTCACATCGAACATTTTTTGTTGGAAATTCCGACCGTGTGTACACGGCATTATGCCCCGTACACACGATCAGATTTTTTGACAACAAATATTGGATGTGAGCTTGTTGGCGGAAAGTTTGACCGTGTGTATGCTCCATCCAACATTTGCTGTCGGAATTTAGGCCAACAAATGTTGGCTAACAGGTTCTCAAATTTTCCGCCAACAGATGTTTGTTTTCGGACTTTTCGATCGCGTGTCCGTCGGACAAAAGCCCACGCATGCTCGGAATCAAGTACAAGCCGGAGATATAACTAGCATCCGTAATGGAAATAACACGCACGTCTTGTACGTCACTACGTTCGTAAATGTTGGCTAACATTTGTGTGACCGTGTGTATGCAAGACAAGTTGGAGCCAACACCCTTCCAACAAAAATCCACAGTTTTGTTGCCGGAAAGTCCGATCGTGTGGGTAATGGATGTGATTAAGGTATTACTGGTATCATGATAAAATGCCTATTTCAATATGTAATATGTTACTGCTTAGCTTTTCAACCTTAACTTTACTCCAGATAACTGCTAGCTCTCCCCCCTCCCTTTTTACCCTGCCTAAGTTCATACCATTGGGCTTGTGTACATCCAGTCCACAAACTATGAACACGTTGTATTTCATTCAGTCAGTTCTGAAGGTCATTGATAGTAATGATATTGTACTGCCTTCTGCAGCAGATTGATCCTCATTCATACATGTTATGTTCTGTTTTCTTTCTGTAGTCCTATCCAGGTGTCGAATTATAAAGTATATTTGGGCATGTACAAGCTGCTTGTGATCAACACTCATACAGCTCCTGTTAATGTAAGCAATATCATTGTCAATAGTCAATATACAAGCATTGAGAGCCCTGGAGACATCGCCCTGTTGCAGCTGGCCACTCCTGTCACCTATACTCAGTACATCATGCCAATCTGTCTGCCATCTTCCACCACCACCTTCCCCTGTGGTACGGAGTGCTGGGTGACCGGCTGGGGTACAAGATCTTATGGAGGTGAGTCCATGACATGTAATAAGAGGGGGGTGCCCGTGCTGATGGTATAATTCCTATAGTAGGCGCTGCTGCCTCCAACAGAACACCTACCTAGGTAGGGTCAGATTGTAAAAGATAATATAACTGATGATGGTAGTGGTGCTGCTCTGGATAATGCAACTAACCGAATAAAATGACTTGTGGTATTCTGAGGTCTAATAAAGTGACACGTGATAATCTGAGGTATGACGGTCAATAAAAAAGCAACATGTGAAAAGTTAATAATATATACTGACACAGTAAAAAAAAAAAAATATATAAATATAATAAATAAATATATATATATATATATATATATACACAGTGGAACCTCTGATTACAGGAGTATGCTCCTAATCTAAAGTACTCGCATATCAAAGCAAGTTTTCCCATTGAAGTCAATGGAAATGAAAATAATTAGTTCCGCATTGACTTCAATGGGATGCAATACCGCATGCTGCCAGAGGCAGGGGGGGCGGGGGCACCGGAGAGCCCCTGGAAATGTCCGAAAAGGCCCAAGGACACTTTGGTTGACCTCGGCAAACCTCGGAAAGACTTCCTTTACCGAGATTTGCCGAGGTCAGCCATGCTGTATTTGGGCCTCTCCGTGCATTTCCGAATGTGACGTTCGGCTCTGTTCGGCTCTGTTCGGCTCTGTTCGACTCCGGCGCCCCCCCCCCCACGAAGGGCAAAAGCGGTACTGCACACCGCTTTTTGCCTGAATTGTGCTCGTTTTGCGAGACAACACTCGCAAACCGAGTTACGATTTTTGAAAATACAGTGCTCGTATTGCGAAACGCTCATTAACCGCGTTACTCTCAATCCAAGGTTCCACTGTATATATATATATATATATATATATATATATATATATATACATAATATTTTTTTTAGCGTCTCTATATATATTTATATCATCGATATTTGATCCACTGCTTTTTTCACTGTAATATATACAGGAAGTAGCGCCACTATCCAGTATGATCAGATCTGTACCGGCTACAAGGATGGGGGGAAGAGTCCCTGCCAGGTGATGTAATATATATATTACAGTGAAAAAAGCAGTGGATCAAAAATCGGTGATACAATATACGTCTTCAATACCAAAGTAAAGTGACGTGCTAATTAAATACAATATTTTATGATGCAGTATAAAGTAAAAAATTTATAATCAAAAAATTTGAAAAGCAAAAGTACCAAAGGAATGTTTATGGTGTTATAATGAAAAATGTTCAAGTCCTAAACTCTGTAAATAAACAGTCCATATAAATTGCCAACAAATCGGTGAAAGTTCTTCAAAGTAAATCATGTGACTGGTGACTTAAAAATCCTTTCAGTGCCTTGGAAAGATATTAGCTAGATTGTGCAGGTGCTCCAATCCGTGCTCTTCTTATGAAATTGCACTTTACCAGAGAGCTCTCCCCTCTAGGTGGTGTTGCACCTTTACAGCCACACTGCTGTGTAATGGAACAGACCTCCAAAGAAAATGCCTCTTGTCAGCCCCTTCTCTTCATTATTGTACAGAAAGTAATACTCTGTAGTACAAATAACGTTTGAACAGTTGTATTTCCTATATATGGGTAGATATGCACTTACATTTGATTAAAATCGTATTAGCAGTAAGAAACGTGAAGTCTAAGATTCCTCTGTGTTCCATGAGTGAAAAAAATGGAAGTGACGCAATGATGCTGTGGCTTCCCCCTACGCGTTTCGTCGATTTTTGCTTGATTTCTCACTCACGTTAGCAAGGTGCATTGGGGTGCTGTTAAAAATTAATACTAATTAATATTAGCACTGCAGTCCTTTTGTAAAAAAAAGATTAACTTTTGTTTGTGCGTTATGCGAAACCAAGCAATCTTACACGCAATCCCACAATGCCCATGTGTGAATGGAGCATACAGGTGATCAGTCTATGTATAGCCTTGCCAAGAAGGACCTTTAATCATCGTCTTGTCTGTGTTCCTTCACCAGGGAGTGTCGTTTCATATGGGACCCTCCAGGAGGTCATGGTTCCTCTAATAGACCGCAATACATGTCAAACAATGTATCGCAATGCAGGAAGTAGCGCCACTATCCAGTATGACCAGATCTGTACCGGCTACAAGGATGGGGGGAAGAGTCCCTGCCAGGTGAGTGACACTAAGAACGTTCCAGCATGGCTCAGCATTAGAATCTCTTCACAGGATACGGAAGCAATGCATGACATCAGTTAAAGTGATACTAAAGTCTATTTATTTTTTATAAAAATTAAGTTATTCTTGCCTTCGCAGTTGCTTGTTAACAACAAGGAGGGAGTGGTCACATTTTTCAATGGCAACAATACCAATGCTAGATATCTCATGTCACTCTGCAGCTTGACGTTCATTCGGTCAAACACCTATTCATTCGGCCATTTGCACAAAATTCTCCATAGGTTGCACACAGTGCAGAAGTCTTCCACATAGTGTTTCCCCTCTTGGTCGATTGTTCTTAGCCTATTAACTCTCAAGGGCAAATGTTCTTAAGCTATTTTTCTCTTAGGATCAAATGTTATGAGTTTACATTGACCAACAAGGAACAAGGAGGCAGCAAGGAACCTATTACACACATATTAAAAACATTACTCCTGCGTAAATGTTGTAATAAAGTGGCCCCTAATACTAAAATAGTTTTAGCTTGAGTTCAGCTCTAATATATGCTGTATATGTATGGGTATGATGCACAAAAGGGTTAGAATCCCTCTATGTGCCATTCCCTATTTACATACCGCTATCCCACACCCCATTTCCCCCTCTCTACTCCATTTCTTTGACACCCTCATTGGGTATAAAAATGTCAAATGCAAGGCCTTCACCGTCCATTTCTCCAATCTTTGTGCTACTCAGCAACAAGAATCTTCGCATTTGTCTCCTATATCCCCCACCATGCTCTCTGGTTCCATCTGCTGACCATCACTACTGTGCTGTGTAAGGATTTAGAAGCCAACTAGATGAACCAGAGAGCGAGCATATGATATAGAAAACGGTTAGAACCCTCAACGCTCCATTCTTCGTTTACATGCCACTTTTCCACACCCCTTAAACCCCCCACCCCACCCTATTTCTTTGACTATGATTCCCCGTACACACGATCGGATTTTCCAATGGGAAATGTTGGATGTTAGCTTGTTGGTGGTAAGTCCGACCATGTGTACGCTCCATCGGACATTTGCTGTCGGACTCTCCGCCAACGAATGTTGGCTAGCAGGTTCTCAAATTGGACTTTCCGATTGTGTGTACAAAAGTCCATCACACAAAAGTCCACCCTTGCTCGGAATCAAGTACGAGCCAGAAGAGCTCTGTCTTGTAAAACTAGCGTTTGTAATGGAGATATCACTTTCGTAATTGTTGGCCAACATTTGTGTGACCGTGTGTATGCAAGACAAGTTGGAGCCAACATCCTTCGAGCAACAATCCACAGTTTTGTTGTCGGAAAGTCCGATCGTATGTATGGGGCATATCACTAAGTGGAAAAATGTCAAAAAGTAGGACCTTCATATACAACCCCTGTGTCCCTCGAAATGCACTGTGGTTCCATCTGCTGACCCTCGATACTGTGCCCTGTAGGGATGTAGAAGTCAGAGGAACCACAGTGTCGGTCAGGGGGCTAATCATGTGGCACACTGGTATGTTTAAAGGCCCATGCACACGATCGGACTTTGTACAAACTTTCCCGTGGATTTTTATACAAAGGGCGTCGGCCGTGAACTTGTATTGCATACACACGGCAGGACTTTTTCAGCAAATCACGTGGTTTTTCTGCTCTTTACTGCCACCTTTGGTCAACTTCTGTATTGTTGTCTGATCTTTTGCATTGGTTCTGAGCATGGGTGTTTGTACTTTGTACAAAAGTTCTATGGTTTTTTTGTACACACGATCAGACTTTGCTCCATTGGACTTTTGTTGCCGTAAAGTTTGTCTGTTGGATTGTGTACACGTTTAGATGTTGCCTTAAAACAGCTAATTTGCATGTTTGTTGTCAAAAAGTCAGATCGTGTGTATGGGCCTTTAAGCAACTTTGTTGTCAAGCCAAAAAAAAATTAAAAAATGAGAACCTGTAAAGGAAGGAGTTAAGGCCCATACACACGATTGGACTTTTTGACAACAAGCATGCAAATTACCTGTTTTAAGGCAACACCGGACCGTGTGTACGCTCCATTGGACAAACTTTTTCGGTTTTCATTGGACAAATGTTGGCTGTGCAAACAGACAAACTTTCCGGCAACAAGTGTCCTATGGTGCAAAATCCTATTGTGTGTACATAAGTCCATAGGACTTTAGTCCAAAGTACAAACACGCATGCCCAAAACCAATGCAAAAGATCAGACAACAATGCAGAAGTTGACCAAAGGGTGGCGGTAAAGAGCTGAAAAACCACATGCTTTGGTGAAAGTTGGCTGAAAAAGTCCTGCCATGTGTATGCAGAACAAGTTCATGGTCAACGCCCTTTGGACAAAAATCCACGGAAAAGTTTGTACAAAGTCCGATCGTGTGTATGCGGCTTTAAGCTAATTAAAATTGACTTGGTTGCAACTTCTTGCTCAGTGCCTATTCCATACCCATTTACTGAGTGCTCAACTCAGGTTGTTTAATTACACATTCATAGAAAAGTCAAGACTAAACATTTTCTTGATTCATTCTGAACAGATAGATGTTGGTGCAGCTGATGATTATTGATGTCTTACAGGGTGACTCAGGAGGACCTCTGGTGTGTAAGGTCCAAGGCGTATGGTACCAGGTAGGAATTGTGAGTTCGTCCATAGGATGTGCATTCCCCAACTTCCCTGGGATCTACACACAAGTGATGACCTACCAAACCTGGATCAGCACCTACCTGAATGTTGCATTCAATAATGTCTTAAGTATCCCTACACCAACGATGACATGTGGAGGAAGCCTCTCCATCTCCAACCCAGGTAATTCCAGTTTTACAGGAAACACTGTCTATTCTTACATCAGTGTTGAATGAATGAATGAATGATTCGTATAGCGCTGCAATGCAAACTGAATCGCCTCAAGGCGCTTGGTCTGTCCTGTGTTGTCCTGCTTATTAGAAGAGGTGGTCTCGAGTTTTTTTCTGAAGGCCCAATGGTTTTCTTCCATGCGGATGTTGGTGGGTAGAGCGTTCCATAGCCAAGGTCATGGGACTGCAAATCTTCGCTCTCCTTTAGATTTGTAGCGGGCTTTAGGGACGAGAAGGCGGTTTTGGTTTGTTGATCGGAGGCTGCGATTGGGTATTTATTGTTTTATTTTCTCACATAGGTATTGAGGAGCGTTTCCTTGTGTACATTTGTGGGTGAGGCAGAGGGTCTTGAATGTGATCCTATCCTTTACCGTTAGCCAATGGAGGGTCCTTAGGGATAGGGAGATGGATTCCCAGGGTTTCTTTCCTGTGACTAGTCTTGCTGCTGTGTTTTGGACGACTTGTAGGTGTGCAATCTGGTAATTACGAAGTCCTATGTTGAGGGAATTTGCGTAGTCGAGTTGTGAATTGATGATTGTTCCAACTACTACTGCTTTGTCCTTTTCTGGAATGAAGGGGAGGAGTCTGCGTAGCAGGCGGAGAAGATGGTGGGATGCGCTGACTACTGATCCTATTTGTGCATCCATAGTCATCTCTGAGTCAAAGATGACTCCGAGGCTTTTGGCTTTGGTGCTTGGAGGGATGGTCTGTCCAAGGATGGTGGGTGGTGTCCATGGGGTCTTATTTTTTTTATTTAGTTTTTGCGTTAAGGAGCAGAAGCTCTGTTTTCGAATTCCATTGAGTTTGAGGGAGCTAGTGGTCATCCAGTCATCTATCAATGTGAGGCATTTTTCTAGTTTCTGGTATTGGTCTTTTTGTCTGGTGATGCGGAAGTAAAGTTGAGTGTCGTCAGCGTATGAGTGGAAGCATAGATCCGATTTGCTGATGATTTTGAAGAGTGGATGGATGTAAATGTTGAAGAGTACTGGTGACAAGGGTAATCTTTGAGGGACTCCATAAGAAATTGCCTGGGTTTCAGAAGTGAAGACTCCCAGTTTCACTGTCTGTGACCGATTTCCTAAGAAGGAAGCGAACCATGGAAGATCTAAATCTGTAACTCCTGCCACTTCTTTGAGGCAGATGAGAAGAGTATTGTGGTCCACTGTGTCGAACATTGCACTAAGGTCCAGCAGTACCAAGAGACACGATTCTCCATCATCAGCTGCTTCCAGGGCGTCAGCCCATATTTTTAGAAGTGCCGTTTCTGTGCTATGGCCTGGGCGGAAGCCTGATTGCAGTGGGTCCAAGAGTTTGTGTGTGTCCAGGTGGAGTTGTAGCTGTTGTACTACTGCTTTCTCCATAATCTTGGAGATGGTGTTCAGGCTTGTTACCGGTCTGCGATTAGTTAGAATCTTTGGGGTTGAGGTTGGGTTTCTTTAGGAGTGGTTTGATGATGCCTTGCTTGAGGTCGATTGGAACAAACCCTTCTTTGAACGACTGATTTACTAGGTGTGTTATAGAAGGGGCCAAGATGTCGGAAAATTCTTTGAGGAGTTTTGTGGGAATGATGTCATTGGGTGATGTACTGTTTCGGAGGCTCTTGATGATGTTTTTGGTGTTATCAGTGGTGATCGGGGTAAGCGAAAAATTTGGTGAGTGTGTGATGTTCGAGTGGATTTCCTCTCCTTGCTTTGGTTGAATAAAGGTTGGTTGTTTTTTTTTTTGTTGAATTATTTTCCGAATGTTGTCGATTTTGTTGATAAAAAAATCCGATAACTCGTCGTAGAATATTTTAGTTTCGTTTGCTGGGGGCTCAAGGCAGGTGGGGTTCATAGTCTGGGCGACTAGTTTGACTAGTGTTACATTATTAACAATGCCATCTAAAGGTAGTATCACTTTATCATCACAAACAACTGGGTGATGCATCGTCATAACTGATCTAGGCAATGGCGTGACCCACCCCCGGCCTTTCACATAATCACTGGATGATTCTGCTCCAAAATCCTCTTTCTGCTGGCACTAATATAATGGAAAGCTTCCATCTCAGCTGACCTAGACGATGGTAGTAGAATGCTCAAACCAATAAAACAGCGCTGGCAAACAAAAATTGTGACAAAATAATAAATGATCCCACAAAATTGACAAACATCAATAATGTGTGTGAAGTGGTTACATGTCTGACACAAACCAATCCCATAAAAAATAAACTAGCATCAAATAATATGTGTGATAAATTATTACATAAGTGACATGATTGAATAATAACCATAAAATTATTTCATAGATACCAAAATTGAATAAGTGATCAATGTGGTAAGAAAATATATAAAAAAAAAAAAAAAAAAAATGTGAGTAAGTCCAGTTATTGTCCCCAAAAAACAAGAACCAAAATAAATGTACATATGAGCTCCTTCTTGGAATAGACTCACCGGGCTAGCAGACAGACAGAGCAGCAAAGCAGAGGGCAGATATGCAGACAAACTGTGGTTCGGCAAGTAGGCACAAAAGCAGAGCTGAATAAACAAGCCAGTGGGATGAGAGGATCCAGGGAGCGATGCATGCACACAAGGCACAGTGATGTTCTTGGAGATATTGTACCGATAATAGAAGAGAGCAAATTTTAAAGTGTTGTAGAAGGATCTGAGAAGTTTGCCTTCCCTTATGCATCCTGTAAGTAGCGCAGAGCGCGCATTTTAAAAATCCTTCTACAACACTTTAAAATTTGCTCTCTTCTATTATCGGTACAATATCTCCAAGAACATCACTGTGCCTTGTGTGCATGCATCGCTCCCTGGATCCTCTCATCCCACTGGCTTGTTTATTCAGCTCTGCTTTTGTGCCTACTTGCCGAACCACAGTTTGTCTGCATATCTGCCCTCTGCTTTGCTGCTCTGTCTGTCTGCTAGCCCGGTGAGTCTATTCCAAGAAGGAGCTCATATGTACATTTATTTTGGTTCTTGTTTTTTGGGGACAATAACTGGACTTACTCACATTTTTTTTTTTTTTTTTATATATTTTCTTACCACATTGATCACTTATTCAATTTTGGTATCTATGAAATAATTTTATGGTTATTATTCAATCATGTCACTTATGTAATAATTTATCACACATATTATTTGATGCTAGTTTATTTTTTATGGGATTGGTTTGTGTCAGACATGTAACCACTTCACACACATTATTGATGTTTGTCAATTTTGTGGGATCATTTATTATTTTGTCACAATTTTTGTTTGCCAGCGCTGTTTTATTGGTTTGAGCATTTTTTGAAGGTTATAGCACTTTCTTATCAGCAGCTGCACATTTTTTGTGTTTTCTTTTTCTCGTTCAATATTGCACACGTCTATTCCAGCGCCGTTTCTTTGTTTATAGATGGTAGTAGAAGATAGTAGACATTCACCTTGAAAAGAATACCCAATCATGTGAAAGGAAATTAAAAAAAAAAATTGGGTTAGCTAGGACATGATTGGATGACTGAAGTCAGCACAGCTTTCCTTCATTCGCTAAGCTAAGTAAAAAAATTACTTTACAAAGTGAACATTCTGTACTCCTTTAGTAAATAAAGCACTGTGTCTTCTATTCCCAATATACAAAAAAAAAATCATGTTTAATAGTTTGTAATAAAATTTTGCAAACAGGTAATTTTTCTGCTTCATTGATATGCGCTGATGAGGCAGCACTGGTGGGCACTGATAGGCTGCATTGGTGGGCACTGATAGGCTGGATAAGGTGGCACTGGTGGGGACAGATAAGTCGGTACTGATGGGCACAGAAAAGATGGCACTGATGGGTGGCACGGGTGGGTGGCACAGATGGGTGGCACGGATAGGCACTGATAGATGGCACGGATGGGCACTGATAGATGGCACGGATGGGCACTGATAGAGGGCACTGATAGGTGGCACTGATGGGCACTGATAGGTGGCACTGATGGGCACTGATGGGCACTGGTAGGGGATACTAATGGGCAATGGTAGGTGACACTGATGAGCACTGGTAGGTGACACTGATGAGCACTGTAAAGGCACATTGTGGGCGGTGATCGGCTTTTTTTTTTCCGGGCGAGGAGGAAAAACAGCCAATTACCGGCTCTGTTATTATCACATGATCAGCTGTCATTGGCTGACAGCTGATCACGTGGTAAGGGGTCGAGATCAACCCCTTGCTCTGATCTGTGATCCAGCGAGTCTCACAGACTCGCTGATTACAGAGCGTGCCGCGCGCTCCCTTCAGGCAGCTCGTGGCCGGGACGACGTCAATAGACGTCGTCCCGGCATCTTAGAATCTCAGGTAGTTAAAGGTAAGAACAAAAACGTAATATATTCAGCGTACCAGTCCTAACAGCTGCAGCCATGGCCCTGGTAGAACCACTTCAAAACCGTGACGTGTATATATATATATATATATATATATATATATATATATATATATAGAGTATCTCACTAAAGTGAGTACACCCCTCACATTTTTGTAGATATTTTATTCTATCTTTTCATGTGACAACACTAAAGAAATGACACGTTGCTACAATGTAACATAGTGAGTGTACAGCTTGTATAACAGTGTAAATTTTCTGTCCCCTCAAAATAACTCAACACACAGCCATTAATGTCTAAACCACTGGCAACAAAAGGTGAGTACACCCCTAAGTGAAAATATCCAAATTGGGCCCAATTAGCCATTTTCCCTCCCTGCTGTCATGTGACTCGTTAGTGTTACAAGGTCTCAGGTGTGAATGAGGAGCAAGTGTGTTAAATTTGGTGTTATCGCTCTCACTCTCTCATACTGGTCACTGGAAGTTCAACATGGTACCTCATGGCAAAGAACTCTCTGAGGATCTGAAAAAAAGAATTGTTGCTCTACATAAAGATGGCCTAGGCTATAAGGCCCCTTTCACACGAGGCGGGCTCCGCTTGCACGGAGCCCGCCTCTGTCCGCCGGCTCAGCGGGAGATCTCTCCGTTGATCTCCGCTGAACCGGCGGATGACAAGCCTCTCTCCGCTCACTGAGCGGGGAGGGGCTTGCGAGCGCCGCTGATCTCTATGGAGAGATCGGATGAAAACGGACAGTGTGTCCGTTTTCATCAGATCTCACCCGATCCGATCCGCCAGCGACGGATCTGGACGTATAGCCATACGTCTGCTTTTGGCGGATCGGACCGGGTCGGATGTCAGTGGAGATGTCTCCGCTGACATCCGACGCTCCATAGACTAACATGGAGCGCCCGTTCAGATCCGCCTGTCAGTTTTGATCTGAATGGTCCGACCGTGTAAAAGGGGCCTTAGAAGATTGCCATGACCCTGAAACTGAGCTGCAGCATGGTGGCCAAGACCATACAGCGGTATAACAGGACAGGTTCCACTCAGAACAGGCCTCATCATGGTCCACCAAAGAAGTTGAGTGGACGTGCTCAGCGTCATATCCAGAGGTTGTCTTTGGGAAATAGATGTATGAGTGCTGCCAGCATTGCTGCAAAGGGGTGGGGGGGGGGGGGGTCCGCCTGTCAGTGCTCAGACCATACGCCCCACACTGCATCAAATTGGTCTGCATGGCTGTCGTCCCAGAAGGAAGCCTCTTCTAAAGATGATGCACAAACAGTTTGCTGAAGACAAGCAGACTAAGGACATGGATTACTGGAACCATGTCCTGTGGTCTAATGAGACCAAGATAAAAGTATTTGGTTCAGATGGTGTCAAGTGCAAAGACAAGTGTGTCTTGCCTACAGTCAAGCACAGTGCATGGGTGCTGCCGGCATTTGGGAGCTACAGTTCATTGAGGGAAACATGAATGCCAACATGTACTGTGACATACTGAAGCAGAGCATGATCCCCTCTCTTCGGAGACTGGACCGTAGGGCAGTATTCCAACATGATAACGACCCCAAACACACCTCCAAGATGACCACTGCCTTGCTAAAGATGCTGAGGGTAAAAGTGATGGACTATCCAAGCAGGTGTTGGAAACAATCCTCAGAGATTTTGGTCCATAGTGACATGATAACATCATGCAGTTGCTGCAGATTTGTCTGCTGCACATGATGCAAATTTCCTGTTCCATCCCAAAGGTGCTCTATTGGATGAGATGTGGTGAGTGTGGAGGACATTGGAGTACAGTGACCTCATTGTCCAGTGGTGAGATGATTGGAGCTTTGTGACATGGTGCATTATCCTGCTGGAAGGAGCCATCAGTAGATGGGTACACTGGAGTTTACGCAGCTTCCTGTCCCGGCGCGAATGAAGATTCTAATTGCGCCGCGTGACTCGCGCATGCGCAGTAGGGAACCGGGAAGTGGCGCCGGCAACAGCAGAGAGCCGAGCGATTGATCGGCCTCTGCTGCCGACATCGCTGGAACTGGGAGACAGGTAAGTGTCCATTTTTTAAAAGTCAGCAGCTGCAGTATTTGTAGCTGCTGGCTTTTAAAAAAAAAAAAATTCAGGTACAGTCCCGCTTTAAATAGACTTTTTTCCTCATTCTGATGCTTGGTTAGAACTTCAGCAAGTCGTCTTCACAACATATAGATCCTAAATGCATTGAGTTATTGCCATATGACTGGCTGATTAGCAAATTGTGTTACCAAGCAATTGAACGGGTGAACCTAATAAATTAGGAGCTGATTGTGTGTGTGTGTGTGTGAATATATATATATATATATATATATATATATATATATATATATATATACAGATACACACACAGTATTTATTATTATTATCATATAAGCTAAACATTTTTTTCTTGTGTCATCTGCTACAGCTTTTTCAGTGTGTGGTTCCCCGTTGGTGTCCAGTCGGATAGTTGGCGGTACGGATGCGTTGGATGGGGAGTGGCCCTGGCAGGTCTCTGTTATAGATACAGAATCAAATGGACAATATTTATGTGGAGGCTCCCTGATCTCACCGGAGTGGGTTATGACGGCAGCGCATTGCATCAACTAGTGAGTATAACATGTGACCTTTATAAACCAATTCTTCCATCAGACACCAATCATTTTCATTCTGCTTTTGGAAAAATTTTTTCTAAAATCCATAGACATTCCTATTGATCCAGTGATCACCTTTTATAAAGTGTCCACTTTAAAACTGCCAAGTGTACCGCATTGACCATCAGTGAATGGTTTCCATCACCAAAGAGCCCCCCGTACGAGTGCTAATATTTTAACTCTTATTCAGCTATTGAGTTCATAGGCTTATTCACTGGGGATAGATAGATACAGGTGTAGAGTAGCCCATAAGATACCCTAAACTCATAATTTACCACTTGGATATTAGGAGCACACTTGGAACACCATGAAGGGTGCTTTGAACTTTTCTCCGCCTAGAACTAAGCAGGGTTCAGGTCTACGTGACAGCAGGAGGAGGTCTTATAAATGGGCCACTGTCATAACACTGCCCAGATTTAAAGTCTCTGGCAGTCTTGAAGTCTTGAAGTCTTCAGACTAAGCCACTGGCTCATTTAGTGTATCTCATTGTGGTTCTTCTAGTTCTGCAGCCTTGTCTTAAGCTTTTCATACACCTGTCCCCCATCAAAGGAGGATACAACACTCATAAGCTTCATTCTACATACAGAAGTTTGGCAGCCTATATTGTTTTTGTGACTCTGGCCTGTGTACCTGTAAGCTGATTACCAGTTCCTGGATTCTGTCCCCCTGCTTTTGCTTGTCTCTCTGTTTCATTGTGACCTTGACCTTTAGTTATGGATCTTCCTGTTGGTCCTCCACTGCCACCTACTTGCTGGTAATCCACTTGCAAATTGAGCCTTTTTGTGTTGATATCTTCACCAAAACATTATTTTTGTTTCATTTGTTGCTAACCCTGGCCTATTTCCGGGTTATTTCAAATTACAAATTGAACCTTTTTGTGTTGAAATCTTCACCAAAACGTTCTTTTTGTTTCATTTGTTGCTAAACCTGGCCTATTTCTGGGTTATTTTAAATTACAAATTGAACATTTTTGTGTTGATATCTTCACCAAAACGTTCTTTTTGTTTCATTTGTTGCTAACCCTGGCCTATTTTAGGGTTATTTCAAATTACAAATTGAACATTTTTGTGTTGATATCATCACCAAAACGTTCTTTTTGTTTCATTTGTTGCTAACCCTGGCCTATTTCCGGTTATTTCAAATTACAAATTGAACCTTTTTGTGTTGAAATCTTCACCAAAACGTTCTTTTTGTTTCATTTGTTCCTAACCCTGGCCTATTTCCGGGTTTTTTTTAATTACAAATTGAACATTTTTGTGTTGATATCTTCACCAAAACGTTCTTTTTGTTTCATTTGTTGCTAACCCTGGCCTATTTTAGGGTTATTTCAAATTGAACCTTTTTGTGTTGATATCTTCACCAAAAAGTTCTTTTTGTTTCATTTGTTGCTAACCCTGGCCTATTTTCGGGTTATTTCAAATTACAAATTGAACCTTTTTGTGTTGATATCTTCACCAAAACGTTCTTTTTGTTTCATTTGTTGCTAACCCTGGCCTATTTTCGGGTTATTTCAAATTACAAATTGAACCTTTTTGTGTTGATATCTTCACCAAAACGTTCTTTTTGTTTCATTTGTTGCTAACCCTGGCCTATTTTCCAGGTTATTTCAAATTACAAATTGAACATTTTTGTGTTGATATCATCACCAAAACGTTCTTTTTGTTTCATTTGTTGCTAACCCTGGCCTATTTCTGGGTTATTTCAAATTACAAATTGAACCTTTTTGTGTTGATATCTTCACCAAAACATTCTTTTTGTTTCATTTGTTGCTAACCCTGGCCTATTTCCGGCTATTTCAAATTACAAATTGAACCTTTTTGTGTTGATATCTTCACCAAAACATTATTTTTGTTCAATTTGTTGCTAACCCTGGCCTATTTCCGGTTAATTCAAATAGCAACAAAGTACATCTTAACACCCCATGCAAGATCACAATCATGGCTGGTACGTAAAAAATAGGGATGAGCTTCGAGTTCGAGTCGAACTCATGTTCGACTCGAACATTGCCTGTTCGCCTGTTCAGCGAACAGCGAACAATTTGGGGTGTTCGCGGCAAATTCGAAAAGCCGCAAGCACCCTGTAAAAGTCTATGGGAGAAATCTAACTTGCTAATTTTAAAAGCCTGTATGCAAGTTATTGTCATAAAAAGTGTTTGGGGACCCGGGTCCTGCCCCAGGGGACATGTATCAATGCAAATAATTTTTTTTAAAACGGACGTTTTTTCAGGAGCAGTGATTTTAATAATGCTTAAAGTGAAACAATAAAAGTGTAATATTCCTTTAAATTTCGTACCCTGGGGGTGTGTATAGTATGCATGTAAAGGGGCGCATGTTTCCCGTGCTTAGAACCGTCCCTGCACAAAGTATAATTTTTGCAGGAAAAAAAAGCTATTTAAAATCACTCGCGGCTATAATGAATTGCTGGCTCCCGTAATACAGAGAACAGTCATTGATAAAAAAAAAAAAAAAAAGTGTGGGGATCCCCCCAAATTCAATTACCAGGCCCTTCAGGTCTGGTATGGATATTAAGGGGAACCCCGGGTCAAATTTTTAAAAAAATGACGTGGGGTTCCCCCTAAATATCCATACCAGACCCTTCAGGTCTGGCATGGATTTTAAGGGTAACTTCTCGCCAAATGAAAAAAAAAATGGCGTGGGGGTCCCCCTTAAAATCCATACCAGACCCTTATCTGAGCACGCAACCTGGCAGGCCGCAGGAAAAGAGGGGGGACGAGAGAGCGCCCCCCCCTCTTGAACCGTACCAGGCCACATGCCCTTAACATTGGGAGGATGCTTTGGGGGCCTGTGACCCCTCAAAGCACCATGTCCCCATGTTGATGAGGAGAAGGGCCTCATCCCCACAACCCTGGCCGGTGGTTGTGGGGGGTCTGCGGGCGGGGGGCTTATCAGAATCTGGAAGCCCCCTTTAACAAGGGGACCCGCAGATCCCACCCCCTGTTTGAAATGGTAAGGGGGTAAAAAAGTACCCCTACCATTTCACAAAGAAAGTGTAAAAAAATTGTTAAAAAACACACAGACACCGTTATGAAAAGTCCTTTATTAAAAATAAAAAAAATAAAAAAAAAAAAAGATTCCAGCGGTGGTAATCCACTCTTGCTATCCAGCGACGGGTGATCTCTTCTCCGGGGTCCAGCGATGGCTGATCTCTTCCGATGTCCAGCGCTGCGCGTCCTGTCTCCACGGAGACACTGAGGGAATTCCGTCTGCAGAGAAGGACCGGGCCGGCCACTCCATCACTTGACCCCGCCCCCCTCTGAAGCCTGGGTTTCCCCAGTGACATATGGGTGACCCAGCCCCCCTCTGATGTAACGCAGGTTCCCGTTACATCAGAGGGGGGCGGGGTCACCCGTACGTCACAGGGGAATACCAGCTTCCCCCTTGCATTGCGTTAGAGGGGGGCGGGGTCAGGTGACGGAGTGGCCGGCCCGGTCCTCCTCTGCAGACGGAATTCCCTTAGTGTCTCCGTGTTTCTTTGTGAAATGGTAGGGGTACCATTTCAAACAGGGGGGGCGGGATCTGGGGGTCCCCTTGTTAAAGGGGGCTTCCAGATTCTGATAAGCCCCCCTGCCCGCAGACCCCCAAAACCACCGGCCAGGGTTGTGGGATGAAGCCCTTCTCCTCATCAACATGGGGACATGGTGCTTTGAGGGGTCACAGACCCTCAAAGCATCCTCCCAATGTTGAGGGCATGTGGCCTGGTACGGTTCAGGAGAGGGGGCACTCTCTCGTCCCCCCTCTTTTCCTGCGGCCTGCCAGGTTGCATGCTCGGATAAGGGTCTGGTATGGATTTTGAGGGAGGCCCCCACGCCATTTTTTTTTTTATTTGGCGTGGAGTTCCCCTTAAAATCCATGCCAGACCTGAAGGGTCTGGTATGGATATTTAGGGGGAACCCCACGTCATTTTTTTTTAAATTTGACCCGGGGTTCCCCTTATTATTCATACCAGACCTGAAGGGCCTGGTAAGTGAATTTGGGGGGACCCCCACGCTTTTTTTAATTTTTTTTTTATCAATGACTGCTCTCTGTATTACGGGAGCCAGCAATTCATTATAGCCGCAAGTGATTTTAAATAGCTTTTTTTTCTGCAAAAATGACACTTTGTGCAGGGACAGTTCTAAGCACGGGAAACATGCACCCTTTTACAGGCATACTATACACACCCCCCAGGTACGAAATTTAAAGGAATATTACACTTTTATTGTTTCACTTTAAGAATTATTAAAATCACTGCTCCTAAAAAAACGGCAGTTTTTAAAACTTTTTTTTGCATTGATACATGTCCCCTGGGGCAGGGCCAGGGTCCCCAAACACTTTTTATGACAATAACTTGCATATAAGCCTTTATTTTGAACATTCGAGTCCCATAGACTTTAATAGGGTTCTAAAGTTCACACAAGCTTTAGGTCTGTTTGCAGGTTCTGGTGCGAATGGAACAGGGGGGTGTTCGGCTCATCCCTAGTAAAAAAAGAAAACAACATAATAATACCTTAACAATATTGTATTTAAACCTCAAATGGGTCTTAAATATACAGAATACATACAAATACATATATATAAAAATAAAGGAAACTGTTTCAAAGTTAAATTCCAGTAATAGTAAGTAATAGCCCACAAAGGATATAAAAGGCACATTTGCTTCAATACTTACCCTCAATCCATTGCTGTTCCTAAAATAACTTATTTTTCTGCCACTCGATGTACTCAGCCTTTTAGGATGAATGACGGCCACCATCATTCAACCCAGCTCCTCTGAGTCTATGCTATCATGAACCCGCCTCCAGCCTATGACTGGACAGTGAAGAAGCAGCACAGTGATAGGCCCATCTCCCTGCCACTCTTCCTTTATCAGCATTAGGGGTGAAACGGATCAAAAACTCACGGATCGGATCGATCCTCGGATCAGAGTCACGGATCGGATCATTTTTCGGATCAGCAAATAATAATTGGATTTGCAAAAACCTGTGAAAATTCCGCCACCATATAGTCCCCACTGTAATATCCACGTCATCTCCCCCACTGTAATATCCACGTCATCTCCCCCACTGTAATATTGGCTGGGTAATGCAGAGTATTGGCTGGGTAATGCAGAGTATTGGCTGGGTAATGCAGAATATCGCAGAGTATTGGCTGGGTAATGCAGAGTATATGCAGAGTATTGGCTGGGTAATGCAGAGTATATGCAGAGTATTGGCTGGGTAATGCAGAGTATATGCTGGGTAATGCAGAGTATATGCAGAGTATTGGCTGGGTAATGCAGAGTATATGCAGAGTATTGGCTGGGTAATGCAGAGTATAGCAGAGTAATGCAGAGTATATGCAGAGTATTGGCTGGGTAATGCAGAGTATATGCAGAGTATTGGCTGGGTAATGCAGAGTATATGCTGGGTA
This sequence comes from Lithobates sylvaticus, assembly GCA_028564925.1. Lineage (NCBI taxonomy): Eukaryota > Metazoa > Chordata > Amphibia > Anura > Ranidae > Lithobates > Lithobates sylvaticus. The sequence goes on along the minus strand of CM053031.1, from coordinate 301,836,011 downwards.
ATGCAGAGTATATGCAGAGTATTGGCTGGGTAATGCAGAGTATATGCAGAGTATTGGCTGGGTAATGCAGAGTATATGCAGAGTATTGGCTGGGTAATGCAGAGTAAATGCAGAGTATATGCAGGGTATTGGCTGGGTAATGCAGAGTTTGTTTACAAGTGATCGCTCCGTCATTTGACGGAGCGATCACATTGTAAACAGTGGCCGGGTGTAGCAAGATGGCCGCCGCTCCGGAGCTAGGCCGAAGCCGCGGCCTTTCCTAAGGCCGCCGGGTGTACCAAGATGGCCGCCGCCACTCCGGAGCTAGGCCGAAGCCGCGGCCTTTCCTAAGGCCGAGGCCGTGGAGCGCTCCGCGGATCGCAGGGTGTGCCGATCCGAACGGGGTGACCCGTTCGGATCACCGATCGGCGACGATCCGTTGCACCCCTAATCAGCATGCTCCATGATTGGTTGGCTCCTTGTACTGCTTATCCTTTCCATAGTCTGAGTTTTGCTGTAGAGGGACTGTAAGAGTCTAATACCAATTCATGTGCTTACACCACTTGCATAAAAAAATGCATGCGAGGATGTATTAACCGCTTCCCGACCGCCTCATGTAGATATACGTCTACAGAATGGCACGGGCAGGCAAAACCACGTACCTGTACGTCCCCTTTAAGTTGCCTGCCCTGAGCGGTGCGCTCGCGACCCGGTTGGGAGCTCCGTGACCCCGGCCGCGGGACCAGCGGACCCGATCGCCGCTGGTGTCCCGCGATCGGATTACGGAGCTGAAGAACGGGGAGAGGTCTGTGTAAACAAACCTCTCCCCGCGCTTCCTACTCTGCCTGTCATTGATTGGCTGTTCCCGGTCATCGGAAAAGCCGATCAATGACGTCAGACATCAGCCCGCCCCCTAATGTAAAAAAACACACACACGTCAGAGCCCATAACCCCTCCCCTCCCCCTAGTGGTTAACTCTTTCACTACAACTGTCATTTATACAGGAATCAATGCATTCAAATAGCATTGATTGCTGTATAAATGACAATGGTCCCAAAAATGTGTCAAAAATGTCCCATGTGTCCGCCATAATGTCGCAGTCACAATAAAAATCGCTGATCGCCGCTATTACTAGTAAAAAAAAAATATTAATAAAAATGCTATAAAACTATCCCCTATTTTGTAAACGCTATAACTTTTGCGCAAACCAATCAATAATCGCTAATTGCGATTTTTTTTTACCAAAAATATGTAGAAGAATACGTATCGGCCTAAACTGAGGAAAAAAAAAGTTTTTTTATATATTTTTTGGGGATATTTATTATAGCAAAAAGCAAAAAATATTGAATTTTTGTTTATAGCGCAAAAAATAAAAACCGCAGGGGCGATCAAATACCACCAAAAGAAAGCTCTATTTGAGGGGAAAAAAGGTCGCCAATTTTGTTTGGGAGCCACGTCGCACGACCGCGCAATTGTCAGTTAAAGCGACGCAGTGCCGAATCGCAAAAAGGGGCCTGGTCCTTTGGCTGCCAATTGGTCCGGGGCTGAAGTGGTTAATAAATAGAAATTGCATTAGTTTGTATCTTTTATATCTGCCCATTTTAATATTCAAATTTTTTAATCTTTTAGGTCTCAAATGTATTTATACAATTGCATTCCACTTCTGAGCCTTCAATAGAGATTACTGCGACTTAGCACCACAGTAAATGATCCTACTATTGGGCTTGTGTACATACAGGCAATTCATAGAGAGCAAATTATGAACACGTTAGGCAACTTTTACACTGAAGCACTTCTAAACTGCCAGTAAAAACACTGAGCACTTTTGAAGAGCTTTTCAGGCGCTTTTGAAGAGCTTTCCATTCATTTCAATGGGGAGGGGAGTTTTTCACAGCCCTGCCAGCACACTACCCCAGTGTAAAAGCGTTCATTGATTTTAATGGAAATAAGATTTTGTGAGCTTTTTAGGCGCTGTTTTTAGCGTGAAAGCGCCTAAAAAGCACCTCAGTGTGAAAGTGGTGTAATAGTAATAAGATTGTATTGCCTTCTACAGCAGATGGGTTCTCATTTATACATGTTATGTGCTGTTTTCTTTCTGCAGTCCTATCCGAGTATCAAATTATAAAGTATATTTGGGCATGTACCAGCTAAATGAGATCAGCTCTCATACATTTATTGCCAATGTAAAGAATATCATCGTCAATAGTCAATATACAAGCGTTGGGAGCCCTGGAGACATCGCCCTCTTACAGTTGACCACACCTGTCAGCTACACTCAGTACATCATGCCAATCTGTCTGCCATCTTCCACCACCACCTTCCCGTGTGGTACGGAGTGCTGGGTGACCGGCTGGGGTACAAGATCTTCTGGAGGTGAGTCCATGAAATGATAAACGAAAGTGACTTTTCTAATTTTCAATACAAGTAAGCCAGACCTGTCACTTACACCCAATACATCATGTTAATTAATGATGGACAAATCTAACTGGGTTGGATATGCAAGGGTTTCATCAAGCCCTGTTGGAAATTCATTAAAACCTGAACCTTAGTAATGAATCCTATTGAAGTCTATAGGGGGGGGGGGGGGGGAATCTTGATCCTAAATTCTGGCCATATTCAAGGTAGACATGTGCAATTTGTTTCGTTTTTTTTTTGTTTTTCGTATTTTTTCGTTTTTTTCGTTCATTCGTTATCGTACGAATGAAAGAACGATTCGGTAAAAATTTTAACGAATTGTTCGAATCGAACGAATCCGAAAACAACGAAAATCCGAAAAAAACAAATTAGAAACAACGAATCTACGAAAGAAGAAAATACGAAAAACAAAAACAGGAACAACGAAAATCAAAATGAACGAAAAAATTTGTACATTCGTAACTTTTTTTTTTTTTTTTTGATTCGTAATTTTCCGTGTCTCTTACAATGGCGCTGCTTAACGTGCTTCGAATGGATTAAACGAAAAAATTCGTACATTCGTAACTTTTTTTTTTTTCGATTCATAATTTTCCGTGTCTCTTACAATGGCGCTGCTTAACGTGCTTCGAATGGATTGAACGAAAAAATTCGTACATTCGTAACTTTTTTTTTCGATTCGTAATTTTCCGTGTCTCTTAAAATGTAATAATAGCATACACATTACATAAAATTATGAATTATGCTCCGATTACGAATCTATGAATGTTACGAATGTTACAAATGTTACGAATGTACGAATAAATACAAATGTGTCCGAATTTCGAATAAACGAATAAACGAAAATTAAACTAACGGAATAACGAATCCACGAAAAAATAACTCTTACGAAAATACGAATCGTTACGAATATGAACACCGACGACTTACGAATTTACGAATCAACTGAAACGAAAAAAACAAAACAAAAATAAACAAATTTTTTTGTTGTGCACATGTCTAATTCAAGGCTAATTGGCAAACTGTTGTCAAGAAGGGCATGGAAAGGTGGACACTGCCATGAGGGACATTTAAGAAAGCAAAAAAAAAAGAATACCATACAGCGGGAGAGGGTCATTTTAATGCAACTTTCAAAGGAAAAAAAATAAACCACCATTTTTTTCAATGACAAGCTCAGGACTAGGGGTGGGTTTTATGTTTAGGTCAAGCATAAGCTTGCCCTGAACCCAAGTCATTTGCAGTACAGGAACTAATCTGGTCATTGGCTGCAATAGCAACCAAATACCAAATTGCACTTCATGACCTCTGAACTATGGTCATGTGGCTTCAAATGGCCATTAATGGGGGTTTTCCCATGGTCCAGCCACTTCAAGGTTCCTAGAAGCCATTTGTCAGTGTGTATTTTAGAGACCTGAAATAGATAGGGAATACTGAGAGACTGTTTGCAGGAGGTTTTACAGTAGTTGCTGTTTTACTACACATGCTGAACAGTGCTACACCCAGTTCTACGTATCTGGTTATGGTCTCTGAAATAATACTCTCTACTTTTTATTTCATGATAAAACCTGCCTGGTCTCTCTCTACTAATATGCGGCCTAACAAAGCTGCTTGCATACTGTGCATGAAGTCTGTGCAATATATATATATATATTTTTGTCTCTGAAATAATACTCTCTAATTTTTATTTCATGATAAAACCTGCCTGGTTTCTCCCTACTAATTTATTGCCTAACAAAGCTGCTTGCATACTGTGCATGATGTCTGTACAATATATCTGGTTATTGTCTCTGAAATAATACTCTCTAATATCTATTTCATGATAAAACCTGCCTGGTTTCTCCCTACTAATTTGTGGCCTACCAAAGCTGCTTGCATACTCTGCATGATGTCTGTGCAATATACAGTATATATATTTTTTGTCTCTGAAATAATACTCTCTACTTTGTATTTCATGATAAAATCTGCCTTGTCTCTCCCTACTAATTTGTGGCCTAACAAAGCTGCTTGCTCACTGTGAATAGAGTGCACAATATTTCAATATTTTGGTTGTCGGGGTCTGCAGGCGGGGGGCTTATCGGAATCCGGGAGCCCCCTTTAATAAGGGGGCCCCCAGATACTGGCCCCCCTCCGGGACTGTGACATCATATGAGGGCGGGGTCACCATGTGACATGAGACGGTGGCCCCACCCCATGTCCCTATATAACTGGCAGTGCAACACGTCTGAGCCATTAGAAGAGGAGACAGCGACGAGTCAACATCGGATGAAGAAAGAAGAAGAAGAAGAAGAAGGCAGCGGCGAAAGATGGAAGAAGATCCCCGGAGCTGTGCAATAAAGTATTTAAAAAACTTGTGTGGTGTTTTTTATTTACAGTTAGGTGAATGGGTAGGGGTACATCGTACCCCATACTCATTTACATAGGGTGGGGGGCCGGTATCTGGGGACCCCCTTCCGATAAGCCCCCCGCCCGCAGACCCCAACAACCAACGGCCAGGGTTGTCGGGAAGGGGCCCTTGTCCTCATCAACATAATTTGTGGCCTAACAAAGCTGCTTGCTCACTGTGAATAGAGTGCACAATATTTCTCACTATTGTTTGTGAACTAATAAGACCTTTAATCATCTTCTTGTCTGTGTTTTATAACCAGGGAGTGTAGTTCCAAATGGAAACCTCCAGGAGGTCATGGTTCCTCTAATTGATGGCAATACATGTCAAAAAATGTATAAGAATGCAGGAGTGCCATCCAGTGTCATCACTATTCAGTATGATCAGATTTGTGCCGGCTACAAGGATGGAGGAAAGGATTCCTGCCAGGTGAGTGACACCAAGATCATTTCAGGATGGCTCACCAGTATGGTTGCCACCTCATCCCTTTAAAACCGAACACATATTAATTACACATGCTCTGTGGCTGATTAAGGAGGTAATTAAACTCACTCTGTGCCTTCTCTGCATTAAATTGGCCTCAGAACCTTTTTAATTAATATGTGTTTGGGTTTAAAGGGATGAGGTGGAAACCCTACTCACCATTAGGATGTCTTCACAGGAAGAAAAAGCAATTCATGACATCAATGATACTAACGTCTATATTTTTCTTTATTTTTGATAAAAAAGAGGTTATTCTTGCCTTCTCTGTTACCTAATAACAACAAGGAGGAAGCGGTCACATTTATCATTGGTAACAATACCATTGCTAAACATTTCACATCACTCTGCAGCTGAAAGTTCATTCAGCCAAACACCTATTTACCTCCCACATAGTGTTTCTCCTGCTGGTAGATTGTTCTTAGTCTATTAACTTAGTCTATTACCAGTGTTCTCAACTCCAGTCCTCAAGGCTCCCCAACAGGTCATGTATTCAGGCTTTCCATTGTTTTGCACAGGGGATTTGATCAGTTTCACTGCCTTAGTAATTACCACAGACGTGTCATCTGAGGGAAATCCTAAAAACATGACCCGTAGAGGGGCCTTGAGGACTGGAGTTGAGAAACACTGGTCTATTAGTCTATTAACTCTCATGGTCAAATGTTCTTAAGCAATTTTTCTCTTATGCCCCGTACACACGATCTGACTTTTCGGCGGAAGTCCGCAGGACTTTTGAAATGAACGGACTTGCCCCACACACGGAGTAAAGTCCGTACATTTAAGAACGTGACTCCAGGTAGACGGGACTAGCGAAGGAAGTGAATGCCGCCGCCACTAGCCCCATCACCTGGTATGGATTTAAAGGGGAATCCCTACGCTGAAAAAACGGCGTGGGGGTCCCCCCAAATCCATATCAGACCCTTATCCGAGCACGCAGCCCGGCCGGTCAGGAAAGGGGGTGGAGACGAGCGAGCGCCCCCCTCCTGAGCCGTACCAGGCCGCGTGCCCTCAACATGGGGGGTGCCCTGGGGAAAGGGGGGCCCTGCGGCCCCCCCACCCCAAAGCACCTTGTCCCCATGTCGATGAGGACAAGGGCCTCTTCCCGACAACCCTGGCCGTTGGTTGTTGGGGTCTGCAGGCGGGGGGCTTATCAGAATCCGGGAGCCCCCAGATACCGGCCCCCCTCCGGGACTGTGACATCATATGAGGGCGGGGTCACCATGTGACATGAGCTGGTGGCCCCGCCCCTTGTTCCTATATAACTGGCAGCGCAACACGTCTGAGCCATTAGAAGAGGAGACAGCGACGAGTCAACATCGGATGAAGAAAGAAGAAGAAAAAGAAGGCGGCGGCGAAAGACGGATGAAGACCCCCTGAGCTGTGCAATAAAGTATTTAAAAAACTTGTGTGGTGTTTTTTATTTACACTTTTTTCCTTAGGTGAATGGGTAGGGGTACATCGTACCCCATACTCATTCACATAGGGTGGGGGGCCGGCATCTGGGGCCCCCCTTATTGAAAGGGGGCTCCCAGATTCCGATAAGCCCCCAGCCTGCAGACCCCGACAACTAACGGCCAGGGTTGTCGGGAAGAGGTCCTTGTCCTCATCGACATGGGGACAAGGTGCTTTGGGGTGGGGGGGCCGCAGGGCCCCCCTTTCCCCAGGGCACCCCCATGTTGAGGGCTCGCCGCCTGGTACGGCTCAGGGGGGGGGGCGCTCGCCAAGTCCGGCGGACAATTTTAAGTCAAAACTTCAAACTAAGTCCGCCGGACTTTTGGGAAGAAAAAGTCCGCCGGAGCCCCAGACATGGTCGGATTGTCCGGTGGACTCTAGTCCGGTGGACAATCCCGCCGGAAAGTCTAATTGTGTGTACGCGGCTTTAGGATCAAATGTTATGAGTCAACAAGGAATAAGAAGGCATCAAGGAAACTTTTACACACATTTTGCATGAATATTGTAATAAATTGTCCCCTTATACTAAAGTACCCCAAACTCGCTCATCCATGTCTTTTAGGACCTTGCTTTGTGCACTGGTGCGCAGTCATGTTGGAACAGGAAAGGGCCATCCCCAAACTGTTCCCACAAAGTTGGGACCATGAAATTGTCCAAGATGTCTTGGTATGTCGATGCCTTAAGAGTTTCCTTCACTGGAACTAGGGGCCAAGCCCAACCCCTGAAAAACACCCCCACACCATAATACCCCCTCCACCAAATGATTTGGAGGGGTAGCCCAATACTTTTGGCAATATAGTGTGGGTGAGCAAATTTGGGATGGATAAACTTGACTGGCCTGCACTGAGTCCTTACCTCAACCCGATAGAACACCTTTGGGATGAATTAGAGTGGAGATTGCAAGGGCTTCTCATCCAACATCAGTGCCTGACCTCACAAATGCGCTTCTGGAATAATGGTCAAACATTCCCACAGACACACTCCTAAACCTTGTGGATGGTCTTCCCAGAAGAGTTGAAGTGGCTATGGCTGCAAAGGGCCAACTCAATATTGAACGCTACTGACTAAGACTGGGATGCCATTAAAGTTCATGTGCGTGTAAAAGCAGGGGTCCTAATACTTTTGGCAATATAGTGTAGTTTCAGCTCTTTATTCTCCTTTATTCGGCATAAAAGGAGTATGATGCGCAAAAGGGTTAACTTCCTTCTATGGGCCATTCCCCATTTACATACCGCTATCCCACACCCATATCTCCCTCTCCACTCCATTTCTTTGACACTGTCATTAAGTACAAAAATGTTAAAAAGCAAAACCTTCACTGCTTTACTCAGCAACAAAAATCTTCTAATTTGACTCCTATATTCCCCATCATGCTCTGTGGTTCCATCTGCTGACCATCACTACTATGCTGTGAAGGCATTTAGAAGAAGGCTAGAGGAATCCCAGAGCGAGCATTTGATATAAAAAAGGACTAGGACCTTCACATCCAACACCTGTGTCCCCCTCATGCACTGTGGTTCCATCTTCTGACCATCACTACTGTGCCTTGTAGGGATGTAGAATTGGGCTAAAGGAACCAAAGAGTGGGGCAGGGGACCTATCATGTGACCCACCCATTAAATGTGAAAAGGCCATTCAAAAGAATGGCAGGGTTGGTGAGTGTAGCTTTTCTTCATTTGCAGGTCCTGAGTTTTGACATTTTTTTTTTTTTACTTGGCACTGCCAAGTAAAGGATGAGTTGCTTTAAGCAAATGAAAATTGACTTGGTTGCAACTTCTTAAAGTTCTTCTGCAGTGCCAATTCTGTACCCATTTAGTGAGTGCTCAAATAGTTTTAATTACACGTTCACGGAAAAGCCAAGCCTGAAAAATGTTCTTGATTCATCCTTTACAGATAGACATTGGTGTAGCTGATGATTATTGATGTATTACAGGGTGACTCAGGAGGACCTCTGGTGTGTAAGGTCCAGGGCGTATGGTACCAGGTTGGAATTGTGAGTTCGGGAATAGGCTGTGCAGAACCCAACTTCCCCGGGGTGTACACACTGGTGACGGCCCACCAAACCTGGATCAGCAAGTACCTGAACGTTACTTTCAATTATGTGTCAAATATCCCTACGCCAACGAGGGTATGTGGAGGAAGTCCTTCACTAACATCCAGCTTCTCACACCATAGCTGGATGATCCTGGTCCCAACTATTCTTCTGCTGGCACTAAAATAACCAAAAAACAGCCATCTCTGCTGACTTAGACAGGCATAGAGAATGTTCACTTTGCATAAAATTGCAAATCGTGGGAAAAAAAATGTGTTTGAGTTCACACATGATTGGATGAGCTAAGTAAATAGGACAAACTAAGTAAAAAAGTTAGCATGTTCTTTAACCACTTCAATACCAGGCACTTAAACACCTTCCTGCCCAGACCAATTTTGAGCTTTCAGTGCTGTCGCACTTTGAATGACAATTGCGCAATCATTCTACACTGTACCCAAATTAAATTTTTATCATTTTTTTTCTCACAAATAAAGATTTATTTTGGTGGCATTTGATCACCTCTGCAGTTTAAATTTTTTAAAAAAAACAAATAAAAAAACATATGTTTTTTTGTTTCAGTTTCAAAACTTTGTAAATAAGTACGTGTTCTCCTTCACTGATGGGCACTAATGGGTCTGCACTGATGGACACTGATAAGGCAGCACTGATGGGCACCGATGAGGTGGCACCAATGAAGTGGCACTGAGGTGGCATTGATGGGCACTGATAGGCGGCACTGATAGGCAGCACTGATAGGCGGCACGGATGGGCACTGATAGGTGGCACAAATTGGCACTGATAGCTGGCACGGATTGGCATGGATAGGCGGCACGGATGAGCATGGATGGGCACTGATAGGCGGCATGGATGGGCACTGATAGGTGGCACGGATGGGCACTGATAGGTGGCACGGATAGGCACTGATAGGCACTGATAGGTGGCACGGATAGGCACTGATAGGCAGCATTGTTTTGTCCTGATGGATGCCAATCAGTGCCAAACAATAATGCATGCCAATCAGTGATGCCCATTGTGGGCACTGATTGGCATCCATTGTGGGCACTGATTGGCATCCATTGATTGGACACGGCTGATCGCATGGTAAAGAGTCTCCATCGGAGACTCTTTACCAAGATCGTAGTTGCGGGGTGTCAGACTGCGGCACACTCGTGCATCCACCTTGAGCTCCATGGGTAGGATCGCGGGTTCCGCAGACTCGATGTCCACGGGGGTACCCGCGATCGTCTCATGGAGAGGAAGAACAGGGAAATGATGATGTGAACAAACATTTTCCCATTCTGCCTAATGACAGGACACTGATCATAGCTCCCTGTAATCGGGAGCGGTGATCAGTGATGTGTCACACGTAGCCCCTCCACCCCACAGTTAGAATCACTCCCTAGGACACACTTAACCCCTACAGCGAGAACCTAGTGTTAACCCCTTCACTGCCAGTCGCATTTACACAGTATTCAATTTTTAATCGCACTGATCGCTGTATAAATGTGAATGGTCCCAAAAATGTGTCAAAATTGGCCGATGTGTCCACCATAATGTCGCAGTCACGATAAAAATCGCATTACTAGTAAAAAAAAAAGATATTAATAAAAATGCCATAAAACTAACCCCTATTTTGTAGATGCTATAACTTTTGCCCAAACCAATCAATAAATGCTTTTTACCAAAAATATGTAGAAGAATACGTATCGTCCTAAACTAAGGGGAATTTATTTTTTATATATATATATATATATATATATATTTTTGGAGGATATTTATTATAGCAAAAAGTAAAAAAGTGATTTTTTTTCAATTTTTGTTTATAGCCAAAAAAAAAAACCAAAATACCACAAAAAGAAAGCTCTATTTGTGGGGAAAAAAGGACGTACATTTTGTTTGGAAGCCACGTCGCACGACCGCGCAATTGTCAGTTAAAGTGGCGCAGTGCTGAATCACAAAAATTGCTGTGGTCTTTGGCCAGCCGAACAGTCCGGGGGGCTTAAGTGGTTAATGTAAAATTTGAATTTCTGATTGGCACTTTCAGTGCTTTTGCATGCAGTAAGGAAAGAGTAAAATCTGACTTATGAACTCCAGGTAAAAGGCTTCATACACAGATGTGTGAACTATCTTAGCCGGCAAAAGATTTATAATCCTGTCATGGGGTATAATTACAAATTCTTGGGCCCCATAGGAAAATTTTGATGGGACCCCCAACTTTTATCTTTTGTCTTTAATCTTAACATAAAGCACTATATGTCTAGGACAGGCAACAGGAGAGCTGTCAGCACAATCAATGCACGACTAGGGTCCGGTGCTGTGCTATTATTTATAATATTATATTATAAGGATATTTTATATTATGAAAAAAGAATTCAAAGTGAAGTATGGTCAGACTTGTCTCATTCATACTTCTCTTTTCAGTCACACAGTAATATTATCTTTAATATATGGAGCTTATAGTGCAACCCTTATGGCAGAGCGGTGGACAATGTTGCTCTTATCACTTGGTTAATGCTTTTCTATTATTTGACACCTGTGACACCTGCACTCAGGTCTAGCTTTTAGTTACCAATGTTGCCTTACTATAGTACATGTTAACCTGTGTTCCTGTATAATTGTTTGTATCTTGACTAAAACCTAATAAAAATATTGAAAAATAAATATTTTCCTTTACTTCTTCCTACTTCCTATAGACTTAAGCTGCAGTATTTGTAGCTGCTGACTTTTTTTAAAAAAAAATGATGGAACTCCACTTTAATTGTGTTTTTCATGGTCCTTTATGCATGTTCTTCTACATGTTTCGCCATTTAGCTTCATCAGGAAGTGTGCATATAGGATACCACATATGGACCATCCACCTCAACACCAACATCGCACCAAAATAGTGCAGCTGAAATGGATAAGCTTCACTGTAGGCCAGAAGGGAGTATGAAACAAGCCTATGGGCCACGGCAGAGGAGAAACAGGAGCCAGAGTAAAATCAAAAAAGCCTAAGTTTGAGCAGGCCAATAGAGGGAGACAGAATCAGACACAGAGATATTCGATATTGGAGAAAAACTCTGTGTGTTTAGCAATGGCTCGTCCTGCTCAAACTGAACCTAAGGCACTTTGGTTCATTACTAATGTCGAGTTCTGCTAATTTTCTCAGGAAGGAGCTACAGTAACTATATAAAGAATTTCAGACTGACTTTTCAGGAAAAACCTCATCAGAGGATTAACTATAGGTTGAAAAATAGATTAAAGAAAGTATCAGGTATGCAAACAACATTTCTGTGCTTTAAAAAGCATTGACAGCTTATTAATCATTCTTCCAAAAAAGTTAAACATAAATAAATACACCGGCACCTTAAAAAAAAGCTATTTAGTAACTATAGAAAAATAAATACAATAGAAAAAAAAAAATCTCTAATGTCGCCTGATGTAAACGTTGCTCAAAATTGTAAATCCATAATCAATAACCCAACATCAATCAAACCGTTTACAGCACCCTCACTAAATATCAAATCCTGGTAGTAGGCTTGGGATCCTTGATGATCCTTGATGATGCCATGAAAATATTTGATCAATGTAGTATCCCGGGATCCCTGGCTGCATTTTATCGGCCAGGGATTTGAACCTTTTCAAAATATTTTCCGACAATCACTAAGAAACGTAGAAAAGTGATGACAGAAAGAAGACCAAGTGGCCTATCGAATCTGCCTGTTTTTTTTGTTTTTTTTTATATGTGTTTTCATATTTATGGTCTAGAGCCCTATGGACGACATGAGTAACGATAACACATAGGAACAACACAACACTAACCAACATGAAATAGACCTGAAAGTGTGCCTTGGTCTACCGTATGGTACACCAAAATAAGGGGGCATACCCTAGATAAGGAATGATAAGAAGTAGTTATGGAATAATGTGGAATGAGTATTCAGTATGGGGTAAGAATACTTGGAAGAGGCTTTTAAAAAAGGGGAGGGTGGGTGGGTATCACGCACAGGAAACCGACAAAGACCGGCGGCCTTTGGGCTGCTTAAATACCCTATGGGCTCCTCCCATAACTTCAGGCCGGTACCCGGCCTTCCAATTTATGGTCTAGAGCCCTACGGACGACATGAGTAACGATAACACATAGGAACAACACAAAACTAACCAACATGAAATAGACCTGAAAGTGTGCCTTGGTCTACCGTATGGTACACCAAAATAAGGGGGCAAAAACCTTCAGGTAGGGGATAATTATTTATTAAAGGTAATGTCACTGAGTGAGTCGAGCAAAGGCCTGAGCCATCTCTAACTGTGGGTTAGGTATGTAGCGAGAGAAGCAGGCCGATTTCCACCGACCCAGTTTCTTGATCACATGGTGCGGAACCCCTTGTCTTGAGGCCGTCGTGGCCGCCCCGATCCGGAATGAATGCCCGGAGTACTGGCTGGGGTCCAACTGAAGATTGCCGAGAAGGAGCCGGACATGTTCCAGGAACTGCGACGAGTTGAGGGGTTTTACCGGAAGGGTAGAAGCGGACTGGACCCTGGCGGTCGGATAGCAGTGCCGTTAAGCGGTTTAACACGGCAACTGGGCACCAGTTATTGTGAGTCCTGTACAGGTGAATATCTACTCCGGAACCTCGCTGCTGAGTTTTGGATGTCGCCAAATGAAGGACGTAGTGATCCTGGTGGCGGCAGAGATTACTTCTATGCAAGACTGGACCGGCTGGGTGGCTGCGAGTGAACTCGCTGGGCCGTAGAAACCCATAAAACGCCATGTGTATCGCAGCCTGCAGGACGGTGCTGAGGAGGAGACCGAAAGGGGACCTATCCAGGATGTCAGACATCCCCTTGAAGATCTCCCCCGAGATAGGCAGCCGCTTCGAATGAATGAGCAGTAAACATTGAACTGATGCTGTAGGGATAGCTGGACCAGTCTGCGGAGGAAGGACATGACGGGCCTGGATTTAGACCTGCCCTTGCTGATGATCTCGGCTGTGGCTTGATTGTCTGTCGTGAAAGCCACAGTCTGTCCAGACCAATGGTGACCCCATAGGTGAGCGGCTGCTACGATGGGGAAGAGCTCAAAGAGGGCTGACGTGGTAGTGAAGCCTGGTGTGGCTAGTGCTTGAGGAGGCCAAGGGGCGGCGAACCACAAATGGCCAAAAATGGCGGCGCATCCTGTGGATGCCGCCGCATCGGTCACCACCTGAGGTGACTGCGTGGACACGACTGGGATGAACAGGGACACACCGTTCCAATTACTAAGAAAGTGTTCCCACATGGCCAGATCTGCCCTGGCTGCAGAATCCAGCCTGATGACCTGGTCTGGGTCCTGAGTGTAGGACGGGAAGACCAATAACCGTGACACGAAGGAGCGGCCCTGGGGGATGATCCTCACAGCGAAGTTCAGCATCCCGAGGAGAGACTGAAGTTGCTTCTGAGTACATCCCCCCACCCGGGTGAACTCTCGCAGGACCGTCCTGATACGGTCCAACTTATCCGCGGGAAGGCTGGCCTGCATGGCAAGCGTGTCAAGGTCGATGCCCAAGAACGTGATCTTGTGTGCCGGGCCGTCAACCTTGTGCTCCGCTACGGGGACGTTCAGATTGTCGAAAACCGTCCTCAACTTTCCCAGGTCCCCTGGGGGAGCCCCGGGCGGTTCTATCAGAAGGGAGTCATCCAAATAATGGATGACCTCGTGGCACTGTGCCTCATGGAGAAGGATCCATGCCAGGGTCTCCGCGAACTTGTCAAATAGCCAAGGACTACTCTTAGACCCGAAGGTCAATTTGGTCGCGAACCAATATCGCTCCCTCCACTTGATGCCGTGCCAGCCCCACAGGGAAGGATGAATGGGCAGCAGCTAGAAGGCGTCGGATATGTCCGCCTTCGAGAGCCAAGCACCCACCCCCGCCCTGAGAATGGCCTGGATAGCCATGTCTACCGAAGTATACTTCAGTGAGAACTCCTCGGAGGGGATGAGCGAGTTGGGACTGGGAACGACGGAAGAATGAGGCGCTGACAGATCATACACCAGACGTTTTTTATTTGAAAATTTTCCCTGTACAAGCCCGATAGGGCTAACCCTCCAGATGCTAAAGGGAGACTGACTGAACGGGCCTATCATGAAGTCCCGATCCAACTCCGTCTGCAGAAGGACGTCAATCGCTGGCTCATCTGTTGCTGCTGAGCGTAGGTTCGGACATTCGTGGGTGGAGTGGGGCAGGGTGATGAGCCCGGTATGAAACCCATCGGTGAAACCCCGGATGAGGTAGCTGGCGAGTGACGGGGTGGGGTGTGAGGTCAAGTAAACATTGAGCCAAAGGACATTGACCCGGCTTAGTCACGGTTTCTTCTGTTTGACCTCACATAGGATCCTGGGGTGCGCCCTCTGGCATAGGGTGCAAACGTGCAAGAGCCGGCACTGGCTGAAATTGCAGGAGCCGTAATTGAAATTGTTGCAAATGGCGGCTCCCCCAACCATCCGCACCAGACGTCCCAACTTGTCCACCTTCTGCCCTTGCGCCGGGGCCTGCTGAGCCTGGTTCGTGCTGGTAGAGGCCGTGCTAGCTATCGGATGGACAGAGGCTATGTTGGCACACCAGACCGTGGTGTGGGACGCTGACTGACAGACGGCACATAGCGGGGAGCGTAGACCCGCGAAGTGGCGGCAGAACAACTCCGTGTCCACTACGCTCCAGTCCGTTGTCAAATGAAACTGTAAAAATCTGGCCGCGGCTTTGGCCGAGAAGGACCGATGATAATCGTAGAACGCTGAGCCACCGTATTTGTGGCCCAGGTCTACGATCAAATGGAGGTAGAGGTCCAGTTCCTCCCGTCTGCCGGGGGAGGCTGAGCACAGCACGTCCCTGAACATGCCGAAGGCGAGCGTGAACTCGGGCACCGTGAGCTTTCTGTTGAGCCTCGGATCCTTTGCTTTCAAAACCACCGAGACGTCCCCCCAGGTGTAGGCCTTGTTCTCGGCCAAGTCATGGACCGAGATCATGAGTGAGGGCAGGTTAACGTCTCTGCCCTCTAAAATGTCCTTCCTTATGCTGGGTGGCACCAGGTGGGAAGGGTGAACGGTAGTCGTGGCAAGCTCACTACCTGCGGCCGGTGCACCGACTGCTGGGACCACCGCAGGGTCCGGAACCGTGGCAGCCGGGCTGGTCTCTAGGCGAGACACCCTGTCCTGGACCTCAACGATCGAGGAAGACAGGGAAGACACGAGGGTGTGTAGCTGAGCGACGGCGGCTGAAATAGATTCCAGAGACGCCTGCTGGCTGCTGGGGCCTGCTGCCGGCGGTGGTGGGAAGAGGAGCCTGAATAGCTCCGCTTTCCTGGCCGCGGACGAGAAGGGTATCCCTCTGCGCCTCAGCTCGGCGGACAGCCTGGGAATTGTCCATGCCCTAAGAGACTGGACACTGCCAGCCTCGGAGGCTGACGCCGGGGATAGCGGGGTGGTGAGGTCATCGCTGCCGACTGATGACATGGCGGCTGCCAAGACCCGTTACCTAGTAGACTGGTCACGTGTCTGCAGGCTGGGCCTATAAAGAGGTGACAAGAAATGAGTTTGCACGTGTCACCTATGGTATACGTACCTGCCATGAGAAAGCAGGAGCCCCCCGTGCCCCTGCGTTTTTTTTTTATTTATTTTTTTACCTGCTAGAACCCTGATCAAGCTGGTGCAGGTGGACCTACTGAATCCGACTGACCTGAGAGAGTGTGAGAGAAAGTACCTATTTAAGAGCCTGAAACTGCTGCCGCCCAGAGCGACGGAACCCAACGTAGATGATAACAACAGGCGATAGTGACTTAAGTCGACTGCCGAGACCGCTGTGGAATCAAATGACAGATAACAACACGAATGACTGACTTGACATGTTGCCTTAACTGAAATGAACTTCCCGTGACAGGGCCCGGCCCGTTCGTACCGTATGGGGGTGCCTGTAAGCCGGACTCTGGAGCACGTACAGAAATGAGGCAACCGTGAAATGAGGCCAACTGCCTAGGTACGCTGAGGCCGAACTGTGACATCCAGCTGCCACCGGGTCCGACTCCAAGTTTTTTTTTTGTAGAAATGCGGCCGGCCTAGGGCACGCCGGCGCGAATTCGTACAGGCAGGCGACCAATTAACGCTGGGGCGTGGTAAGGTGACATAGAAATGATATAACATGACAAGGACAAGAATCAAAATCTCTTTTTTTTTTTTTTTTTTTTGCGATTCCGCCCCTGGCGCTTGTATTGAAATGAGGCCGGGCCTAGGGCACGCCGACACGAATTAGTGCGGGGAAGTGACTGTATTCATGCCGGGCGTGGTAAGGTGACAGAAATGACACACCATGACAGGGGCAAGAATCAGGAATGTACGCAACCAGTGATGCGATTCCGCCCTTGGCGCATGTATTGAAATGAGGCCGGCCTAGGGCACGCCGACACGAATTAGTGCGAGGAAGTGACTGCATTCATGCCGGGCGTGGTAAGGTGACAGAAATGAGATACCATGACAGGGGCAAGAATCAGGAATGTACGCAACCAGTGATGCGATTCCGCCCTTGGCGCATGTATTGAAATGAGGCCGGGCCTAGGGCACGCCGACACGAATTAGTGCGGGGAAGTGACTGCATTCATGCCGGGCGTGGTAAGGTGACAGAAATGAGATACCATGACAGGGGCAAGAATCAGGAATGTACGCAACCAGTGATGCGATTCCGCCCTTGGCGCATGTATTGAAATGAGGCCGGGCCTAGGGCACGCCGACACAAATTAGTGCGGGGAAGTGACTGCATTCATGCCGGGCGTGGTAAGGTGACAGAAATGACATACCATGACAGGGGCAAGAATCAAGAATGTACGCAACCAGTGATGCGATTCCGCCCTTGGCGCATGTATCGAAATGAGGCCGGGTAGTCGTGCGTCTGGATCGCCCCGATCGGAGCATCTATGGATGCGACCGGACCAGGATCGAAATGATAGCATGAACGCCCTGTTTAACTGATGCGAAATGATTTAGCATGACCGAATGGCCTGATACGTTAGCCATGTTTGAAATGATGAAATGATTGTCATGCTAATACGTGAAATGTTTCGACACGGTCGAAGTGATTCGTACAATTAACATGCCAACAGTGATTCGGAATGCAAATAGCGATTCGGCACACTTGCTGGCGCAACTGATTTGAACAATGACAGGACATGAACGATGCGTGTGAGTGCGAACGGCACCCGTGCGTGAGTCATGTTTGAAAGATTCGAAGACTGCGTAGCACGACCGCGTAAGGGCTACCCTTGAGTGCCGGATGCGGCATCGGTCGGAGTGTAGTGGCGGGCGGCCCTGAATGTGCGTGCCGCTAGATGGCTCCCGATCGTGTACAACCAAAAACGTGCGAGTAAGTGTTTAGGTTTCGAGACAAGCAGCGCGTGGTTCGTGAGCTACGCAGACCACAGTTTAGTGACATGATAAGCAGTGCATGAGAACGTAAAACATGGGAGCCGAAGCCCTACCTGCGACAGCCGAACCACACTCTTTGTACGAAACTGCGACTCGGCGACACGAGTGCGACACGAAGGGACAACACGACTTACGAACACGGAACGCGGGACTGCAACAAGAGGAGACGGACTGACGAAAAACGGAGCTCACGAACCGGCACCAACAGCGCTTGTCTCGAACGAGTCGGTCCTAGATGTCTGACGTATCAGATATCACGCACAGGAAACCGACAAAGACCGGCGGCCTTTGGGCTGCTTAAATACCCTCCGGGCTCCTCCCATAACTTCAGGCCGGTACCCGGCCTTCCAATTTGTTTTTGCTTTTTTTTTTGTCTGACCATAGATCTATGTTTGTCCCAAGTAGGGATGAGCTCGGTGTTCGATTCAAACGCATGTTCGACTCGAACATCGGCCGTTCGCCTGTTCGGCAAATCCAGAACTTTGTGGGCCGTTCACACCATGTTCGTGTGGCACGAATGGCCCACAATGCACTGCGCCATCGCAGTGCATTGCTGGCTGATGATTGGCCAAGCACTGGACATGCACTGTGACCCCGCATGCTTCGCAGATCGCACTGCTGCTATTTGCAACATATGTCTCAAGCGTATCTCACGTGGCCAAAACATCAGCTGCTTGGGCACTACATATGTTGACCTGCCATGCAGCTCGTTGGCAAGCGTACTTTAAAGACCCACACCAAAGAAAAAAGCGGACCTCTCCTTGCTCCTCATCAGCTGGGATCTCCAACCCCACTATACCTTCAGTCCTCTCTGAAAGCTGCACTGAGAGGAATGAAGGTGTAGAAATAGGTGTGTCACAGCCAAGTACTTGTGGGCACTCTGCTAGCAGTACACCGACGTCCGATTGTACCAGGTAAATTTCCCTGCCCCAGCTGCTGTACCGTCGAAAGAAGTACACTCCCAGTCATCCACATACCCAGCGGTTGAATGCTAGCTTGGCTAAATTGCTAGCACTTCAACTGCTGCCTTTTCAGTTGGTAGACTCGGCCCCCTTCTGTGAGTTTGTGCAATGTGCGGTTCCTCAGTGGCAGGTTCCCAAATGCCACTTTTTCTCACGGAAGGCGATTCCGGCTCTCTACCGGCATGTGGAAGGCAATGTCCATGCCTCGTTGGACAGGGCGGTCATCAGTAAGGTGCATATTACCGCTGACTCATGGTCCAGCAGGCATTGACAGGGACGTTACCTATGTTTCACGGCCCATTGGGTCACTCTTTTGGCAGCTGGGAAGGATGCAGGACAAGGTGCAGTAGTGTTCGAGGTTGTTCCGTCACCACGCCTCCAAAATGCTACTACTGGTTGTGACACACCTCTCTCCTCCACCCCCTCCTCTTCTTCTTCCTCCATGGCCTATTCCTGTGCTTTGTCTTCGGAACCAGCAGTGCTATGTAGACGTTCAAGGGGCTACGCAAGTACGCTGGCAAAAAGATGCCATGCTGTGCTTGCGCTGGTGTGTTTGGGGGACAGGAGCCACACTGGAGCAGAGGTTCTGTCAGCTCTGCAGGGGCAGGCTGAGAGGTGGTTGAAGCCACACCAGCTTAAGCCAGGAATGGTGGTTTGTGACAATGGCAACAACCTCCTCTCCACCCTCCGACAGGGACAACTGACCCATGTGCCCTGTGTGGCTCACGTCCTTAACCTGGTGGTGCAGCGGTTCTTGGGCAGGTACCCGGGCTTACAGGATGTCCTGAGGCAGGCCAGGAAAGTCTGTGTGCATTTCCACTGATCATATAATGCCAGTGCTCGGCTGCCTGAGCTGCAAAAGGAGTTGAACCTGCCCAAGAACCACCTTATATGTAACATGCCCACCAGGTGGAACTCAACGTTGGCCATGGTGCAGCGGCTGCACACGCAGCAGAGGGCCATCAATGAGTACCTTTGCGAATATGGAACCAGGACAGGGTCAGGGGAGCTTGTTATTTTTTCACCACGCCAGTGGGGCATGATAAGGGATGCATGCACTGTCCTGTCACCATTTGAGGAGACCACAAGGATGGTGAGAAGTGACAGTGCATGCATCAGTGACACTGTACCTTTTGCTCAACTGTTGGAGCATACGCTGCATGAAATAATGGACAGGGCACTTGAGGCAGAAAAGAGGCAGGAAGAGGAGGACTTTTAGGGATGATTTACAGTCCCAAGAAACCCATGGATTTGTATGTG
The DNA here is from genome assembly GCA_028564925.1 of Lithobates sylvaticus. NCBI lineage: Eukaryota > Metazoa > Chordata > Amphibia > Anura > Ranidae > Lithobates > Lithobates sylvaticus. The sequence goes on along the minus strand of CM053031.1, from coordinate 301,815,624 downwards.
GCTGCGGATCATGTCATCCTTAGTGACCCAGAGGACTCCGGACCGAATGCCTCAACTAACCTACGCTGCATGGCCTCCCTGATCCTGCAAAGCCTGCGGAAGGATCCTCATATTCTTCAGATCAAGGAGAGGGACCATTACTGGCTTGTCACTCTCCTTGATCCACGGTACAAGGGTAAGGTTGCGGACCTTATCTAGCCGTCGCAGAGGGAGCAGAGGATGAGACATCTCCGGGAGGCCTTGCAGAAAGGTCTGTGCAACGCGTTCCCAGAGACTGGGAGGTTACAAACTCCTGGTCCTGGACAACGTGTTGCTGAGGCTTCAGTCAGCAACAGAAGGAGCGGTGGAGAAGGTGGCCGTCTGACCGATGTGTTCAGACAATTTTTTAGTCCACAGCCCCAAGGTATGATTGGTTCCAGCAACCATCGCCAGCGTCTGATTTACATGGTGCAGGAATACCTAGGGGCAAGGTCAGACTTGGACACCTTCCCCACCGAAAATCCTCTGGCTTACTGGGTCTTGAGGATGGATCACTGGCCAGAGCTTACACAGTATGCAATTGAGCTACTGGCCTGACCTGCATCCAGTGTTCTTTCGGGAACGCACATTCAGTGCTGCTGGAGGCTTTGTAACCGATCACAGGGTGCACCTGTCCACCGACTCGGTTGATCGACTGACCTTCATAAAGATGAATCAGTCTTGGATCACCACCAGGTACCAAGCACCTGAAGCTGATGTAACCGAATATTTTTTTTTTAAATGTCCTCTGGGAGAGGTTGCAGTGTTGTGGAACCAGCCCCAGTGCCTAAGGCCCAATTTTTCAGCCCCCGTTTAACAGGGGCGTGTAATTACAATTTTTGATGCAATACTTTGCAGCAGGGCTCATTCCTGCGCTCCAACTAGAGTATCTGTGAGGGGTTGCAGTGTTATGGCACCAGTGCCTAAGGCCCAATTTTTCAGCCCCTGTTTGTTTAACAGGTGCATGTAATTACAATTCTTGATATAATATTTCACAGCAGGGCCCGTTCCAGCGCCCGCCGAGAGTAACTGTGAGGACCTACATCTTTGTGGCACCAGCACCACCAAAGGCCCAATTTTTCTACCACTGTTCAACAATGGCATGTAATTACAATTCTTAATATAATAGTTCACAGCAGGGTGCTCCAGCGCCCACCAAGAGTCACTTTGAGGGCTTACAGTGTTAACTTGTGGCAACACCAACAACTTAGGGCCAAATTTCTGCAGAGCATTTAGGGCAGGCCCCTACTTTCAAACATCCAACTTACAAACATCTCCTACTTGCAAACAGAAGGAGACAACAAAGTGAGATGAAAAAAGACGGACGGCCCAAAAAATTATACAGGGGTGATAACCCTATCCTATGTAGTCCAAAGAGCATAAAAATAGATTTTTTGACTGGAGCTACATTTGTTCAAAATTACAAACAGATTCTACTTAACACAACAAACCTACACAGTCCCTGTCTTGTTTGCACCGCCTGTATACTGCTGTTCTGAGTATATAGTGCCTGTGGGCCACACGCCGTTCCCTTTTTAAATTTTGGTACGGGGTTCCCCTTAATATCCGTACAAGACCCAAAGGGGCTGGTAATGGGCAGGGGGAGCTACCCATGCAATCCATATTGCCGGAACCAGACATTACATTAAAACCGCAAGCAGTTTTAAATGACTGTTCTAAGCACCGGAAACATGCGCCACTTCACAGGCATACTATAGACACCCCCAGGCACGATATTTAAAGGAATATTTCACTTTTTTTTCACTTTAATCGTCATTAAAATCAGTGCTCCCCGAAAAAACAACCATTTTTAAAAAAAATATTCTCATTGATCCATGTCCCCTGGGGCAGGAAGCAGGTCCCCAAACCCTTTTTAGGACAATATCTTGCATATTAGCCTTTAAAATTAGCACTTTTGATTTCAAACATTCGAGTCCCATAGACTTTAATGGGGTTCTAAAGTTTGCACGAACCTTCGGTCCGTTCGAAGGTTCTGTTGCGAACCAAACCGGGGGGTGTTCGGCTCATCCCTAGTCCCAAGCATGTTTGAAGACATTTACTGTTGACTGGCTCACTACCTCTGCTGAAAATCTACTCCTAGCATCAACTACCCTTTCAGTAAAATAATACTTTCTGAGATTAGTTTTGAACTTTCCTCCTGTTCAGTGGTGGCCGGTGCTTAATATTTTGGGGGACAGGAGATGAACGGGAATGCAGTGATCCACCCCCATGTGGGAGACAGACAGGAAGGCGGCATTTAGAGGCCTTACATTAGGAGGCAGAGGGAAGGAAGAGCCGGGCGTTGCTTCTCCTCCCGGCTGACCGGGAAGTGTGTCCTGAGGCCCGATTGGCCAGGGAGTCCTAAGACTCCCTGGCCAACCAGGCCTCAGGACCTGTTTCCTGGTTGGCCAGGAGGAGAATAGTGAATATTAATTTAGTATTGTCACACAACTGGGTGGGCTCAGGGCACGGTGCTCTGCGTCCCGAGCCCACACTTTTTTGAAGCCAATTAGAGCCTCAGACTCTAATCATGTGCTTAAAAAAAAGCATTAGAATCCGATGTCCTGCATGTAGATTAGGGGCCGGGTGCAAGCGGGAGGGGGGAAGGGAAGTGGCGCCCCTGCGCCCCTTATGGATGGACAATGGACAGCCACTGCTTCTGTTAGGTTGAGCTCAAGTCCCCATGTTCTTGATCTTGGCTTCATATTAAAAATACTTCCCTCTTGAACCACTTATGATGTCCAGGGCTCCAGCTTTCCATCATAGATTCCATACATTTGGCACCCACATTCAAGAGAAGCATTTAGACAAGCAGATTAAAATCACCAAAGCGATCGCTCAATAGAGGATGAAATTCCAACAGGTCAGAATATTATCCACCAGAAGCGTCCTTTTTCCCGTGTTTTTCTCTTTCAATTACCTTTTAATATTGTTTACATAGTTACATAGTTAGCTAGGCTGAAAAAAGACCCAAGTCCATCCAGTTCAACCCTGGGTGAAAGCCTGACCCGTCTATAGCCAGTCTTAAGCCACCTTTCATTGTACTGCGCTAAAAAAGAATTCATCTTCTGACACCATGTAAGCCTTTCATCCCTCAAAGCAGTGTGTTAGGATCTGAGCATTTTATCAGCCAGGCCAGTATTATTAGTGGTAGGTGGAATGCCTGACCAAGACTGGACTGACCAGAAAGACAAGAAGATCTATTTTCTTTCCAAACTACATTGTTATACAGAATGAGGAAGCTGAAAAGGTTTAAATTCATGAAAATAGCGTTCTGAACAGATCAGTGAGAGAGAGGTCTGCTGAATATCGTCCAGGATGGGAACGCTCACTCTACTCATTCTAATGACCACAGGTAAGTGTGCTGACCCAAGGTCTCCTTGGGGTTGCCAAACAAAAAATGTGAACAATGAGCTGCCCTTATCATATCTGGCAACTTTCTATATAAACATTCTTTGCTGGCTTGAGAATTCCTGAGATTATGATAACTAGGAAGGAGTGGAGTGATTTCAGGTCAAATTATTTATTATTATCTCGCTGCAAAATGACCGATTCCGCTCTTGGTGAAATTTTGGCCAAGTGGGAATTTCACCCATTAAGCTGCTTAGGAAACGATTGCTAGAAAATAAGGCACTTTTTATTTTGAAGCTTTGGAGATTCCTTGTTATTTTGTGGGATGAATGGAGTGGTTTTAGCTAAATAGATTTACTGCAGAATTAGCAAAAACTATAAATGAAATTCAATGATAAAGTGCATAATCATAAAAAAACATAAAAAGATCTAAATGTGCATAATTAAATAACATACTAATAAAAACAATATAATCAGTGCAATAAAAGGTGCAAAAAGTATATGTTTGCAAGTAACGTACTAATCAGTGCAACAAACAAATAAGTACAGCCAAAACAAAAAATGTGAACAATAGCTGTGTAAAATAAATTGCATGTGCAAAAATTGCTCTGTGCAAATAATATGCCTGTGCAAAATAGCTGAATAAAGTGCAAAATAGCAACACAACTATATAAATGCTGTGCAAGAAGTGCAAATAGCAACACAAATAAATCAATGCCGTGTCAGTCCAGAGAATCCGTGCCCCAAAAAAGTCTTTAAAAGATTCAGCTTTCTAGTGCCGACAACCAGCTCCCATACACAGTGCAATCACTATGTGAATAAACTTCTCCATGTAATAAATTCTTCTGATCAAGCAATAAAGTTCATCAGCTGTTCAGGGTGATCCCATCCATGCATTCTCCAGTGTGCCAATCAAAGGTGTTTCCCCCAGCTTATGCCCTGTACACACGGTGGGAAATTCCGACCACAAAATCCGTCTGATTTTTTCCGACGGATTTTGTCCGACACTGGTGTTGCATACACACGGTCGGACAAAGTTGTCAGAAAATCCGATCATTCTGAACGTGGTGACGTTTGTTGCGTACGACGGAACTACGTAGAGGCTACTAGCCAATAGCTTTGGTCTTGCAATGTGATCTGAGCATGCGTGGCACTTTGTCCGTCGGAATTCGCTAAACACGATCGGAAAAAATACAATCGAAATTTGAGAGCAGGATCTAAAATTTTTTCCGTCAGAAATTCCGATGGAAAAAGTCAGATGGAGCCCACACACGGTCGGATTTTCCGACAACATGGTCCGATCGGACATTTTCCGTCGGAAATTCCGACCGTGTGTACGGGGCATTACAGTTGCAGTAAAAATTAAACAGCGGCTTGTAATGGTATGCGATCCCGGCCGAGATCGCATACACAGCGTCACCTGACTCAATCTCCTGACGAGTTATTTTCCCTAGTGGTTCGCGCATTTGGTCACCCCCCCTGTACACATTAAAGCAAATGATGTGATCACTGAATAAAGCTTTTGACCCATTTTGGAGATGTTGGCATGCTGGTGACATCTCTCTCTGCCAGGTTATGTAAGGGGGCACTCTGATGGAGATGTAAGAGGGCACTCTGATAGAGATGCGATGTAAGGGGGCACTCTGATGGAGATGCGATGTAAGGGGGCACTCTGATGGAGATTCGATGTAAGGGGTCACTGTGATGGGGACAGGTTATGTAAGAGGACACTCTAAAGGAGACCCTGATATAAGAGGGCACTCTGTTGGAGAGCCTTATGTATGGGGGCACCCTGATTTTGATCTTGATGTAGGGATAGGGACACTTGATTTATGGGGATAGAGGTTTTGTGTAATAATCCTAATGACAGCCTGATACATACTTTCCGTTGCCCAGGCTGTGATTTGTGATACAGAAGCGTGCCAAGGGGCGGGTGGGGAGGGGGGAGAAATATAGGGGCCACACGGGACAGGACAGCGAGGGGGGGGAGGAGATGGGTGGATGTAAATTTTCTTTTTATCTTCTTTTTTTTTTTTCCTCCATTTATTTGTTCTATCTTGTTGTGATGGTGTAAAGAGGAGGTTATATGTAGATATTGATTAAGAATGCCCAATAGGAAAATAACAGGGAACATAGGAATGTATGATATGAACACGGAATATCAGACAGACTACCAAATGCGTGGCCTATCTATATTAAATAGTTGAGGTTGGCTCAAGAGGTGAAAATAATAATGTAATCAACAAGAGGGATCCGTAAATGTACTTAAATTTAAGAAACGTGCAGCCGCTGGGGCCTGCTTCAAACTCCTTGCGTACTTGGGGACAAACCCCCACATTGATCGTTCCTCCTCGGAGTAGAGGATAAGTCGGGGACGATCGAGAAACAGGGAAATCCTTTTTTTATTTTTGTGCTTTTCTTTTTTTTTTTTTTTTTTTTTTTTTTTTTCTTTTTTTTCCTTTCTCTATGAAGGGGTGCACGCTGGTATAGGAAGGCCGCATCAGGGTTGCTTTACCCCCGAGAGTAGGGGATATTGTGTGAATCTTTTTAGTTTTTTTTTGTTTTTTTTTTTATATCTTCTTAAATTTTTTATTTTTTTTTTTTTTTTGTACCGTTTTTTTTTTTTTTTTTTTTTTATTTTTTTTATTTAAATTTTTTTTAATTTTTTTTTTTAAATTTTTTTCTCCTTTTTTTTTTTTTTTTTTTTTTTTTTAATATTTCTCTCTCCCCCCACCGGCGCCCCCCTTCCCCCCTCCCGCCCTTTGGGACCCCATGTCCTCAACCTGAAAAAAAAAAAAATAAAATATATAAATTTTATTTAAAATGACTAAAATAAAGTTTACTTCTTACAATGTGAAGGGATTAAATATCCCGGAAAAACGGATCAGACTACTTGCCGAACTGAGAAGACTAAAAACACATATAGCTTTCTTACAGGAAACACATTTCAGTGGGAAAAAAATACCGAATTTGGGAGACTACGGATTCACCAGTATATACCATGGGACATCTCAGAATTCTAAATCAAATGGAGTGGCCATTTTGATACACAAGCAGACTCCATGGAAGGAACTAAAAATAATAAAGGACGAGGTGGGCCGTCTCCTGATTGTGAAAGGCCTAATAGGACAACAAAAGGTTACACTGGTGAACCTGTATCTCCCAAACACTGATCAGATTAACTATCTGGAGGCTAGTATTCAGGAAATACATAGACATAAGGAAGGCCTGCTAATTATGGGTGGAGATCTAAACTTGGTACTAGACCCCTTAATGGACACATCAAGAGGAGCCTCCCACATGACATACACAAAAATAAGAAAGATTAAAAAATTATTATTTGATGAGATGCAACTGGTGGATGCTTGGAGGATATTGAACACCCAAGACAGGGACTACACGTTTTACTCCGCGATGCATAAGACATATACTCGTATTGATTACGTGCTTGTCTCACAGACAGGAGTGATGTCTTTGATCAAGGCCGACATAGGCTCTTTTTCACTGTCCGACCATGCACCGACCAGTTGCGAAATGGATTTGGGGCAAGTAGAGTACCGCGAATGGCAGTGGAAGATGAACGAATCACTATTGAAAGATAAAGAATACAAAAAAACACTAGACTGTGAAATGGAGTTTTTTTTTCAAACTAACGAAACGGAAGAAATAGCGCCATTTGGTATCTGGGAGACGCATAAATGTGTGATGAGAGGAGTTTTTATTTCCTTAGGAGCCCACAGGAAAAAGAAGCTGAATGAACAAATAGAAGCCCTACTTAAAGGCATTAGAGAAGCAGAAATGGTACACAAAAAATCCCAGGCACAAAATATAGAAGAGAAACTAAATATTTTAAGGGGCGACTTAAACTCACTGTTGATCGAGCAAGCTAAAGCCAAAATAAAGCGTAACAGACAAATAATATACGAGTACGGGAATAAACCAAGCAGAATGCTAGCGAAAGCATTAAAACAATCTAATGTAAGGAGACAAATAAGAGATATTAAATCTCAAAGGGGAGAGATACTGAACTCCTCAATGAAAATGGCGCAAGCGTTTAAAAACTACTATGAGTGCCTATATCAGTTGGAGGGAGCGGGTAAGGAAGGAAAAAGCAAAGAAAAGGAGGAAATAGCGAGAGAATATCTCCGCTCATCAGAAATGCCCAAACTTACAGAAGAAGTGATGATGAAACTAGACAAGCCAATAACGGCAGAGGAGTTCAACAAAGTCTTGACCTCTCTACCCTTAGGAAAAGCGCCAGGCCCAGATGGGTATTCCCTGTTATATTATAAAGTGTTTGAAGAGAAGTTGGTTACAAGGTTCTTAGCAGCATTTAACTCACTACAGAAGGGATACAAACTACCGGTGGAGACACTATTAGCACACATAGCAGTTATCCCGAAGGGGGGGAAAGATCCATCTCAGTGTTCCAGCTACCGGCCAATATCATTACTAAATGTGGACCTAAAAATTTTTTCCAAAATATTAGCTAACAGACTGATTGAATATATTCCAGCACTCATTCATCCCGACCAAGTAGGGTTTACCCCAGGGAGGGAAGGTAGGGAGAACACACAAAGAGTAATAAACGCAATATACTGGTCCCAAAGCCAACATAAATCTCTAACAATAATTTCAGCAGATGCAGAAAAAGCTTTTGATAGAGTGGATTGGCTGTATCTGCGGGCAACACTACAACATATTGGCCTAGGGGAGGGAATGCTGAGATGGTTCCAAAACCTGTATTCGGTGCCGACTGCTAGAGTGAAGGTAAACGACAGACTCTCTGACCCTTTTAGAATTCAAAATGGAACTCGCCAGGGATGCCCACTATCACCCCTTATTTTTGTTCTCACAATGGAACCATTTCTTAGGAAAATACGTTCAAATCAAGACATTAGAGGTATAAAAACAGACACTGAGGAACATAAATTAGCTGCTTTTGCCGACGACTTGATCTTCTTTATATCCTCTCCAGCCATATCCCTGCCTCCCCTCCTGGGGGAGCTACGGAAATTCGGGGACATAGCAAATTTTAAAGTGAACTACAATAAGTCAGTAGCCATGGGATTAGAAATGAGCGAATCCTTGACCCATCAGATAACCTCTCAATTTAAATTTAGATGGACAGACTCACATATCGATTATTTAGGGACTAAAATACCTAAAAACTTAAGCAGGGCATTTGAACTTAATTATGCCCCATTGTTAAAACAAATAAGGTCAGATCTGAAAAGGTGGGATAAAGAAATTTTTACATGGTTTGGGAGGACGAACATAATAAAAATGAATGTAATGCCAAGGCTCCTATACTTACTTCAAACGGTGCCAGTAAAGATCCCCCAGAGCTTTATGAAAGAACTGCGGTCAGAATTCCTGAGTTTTATATGGGCTGGAAAGCCTGCAAGATTACGTAGATCCATCCTGGCCCTCTCTAAAGAGAAAGGTGGCATTGGATTCCCAGACCCATGTAAGTATCAGGAAGCCACACATTTAGTTAGAATAAAGGAGTGGTGTGATAAAAAAAAGAAACCATGGGTAAAAATGGAACAAATGCTGAGCAAAGCCCCCTTGGAGGGGTTGGCATGGATGGCTGGAAAGGATATTCCAATGGTAGTCAAAAAACACCCATTGATCGGGGCAACTCTAAATATAAGTAAAAAGATGTTTAACAAAAATAAGATATCAAGTGAACCAAGCCCTATGTTACCCATACTAGGTACATACGACTTTGAGCCAGGTCTAGCGGATCAGAAATTTGTAAATCTGAGAAGGAAGGGGATAAATAGGATTATACATTTTTCAAAAGAAGGGAAATTAATGACAAGAGGGGAGATAGAAAACCAAGTTATTTTAGAACTAGACTACTTCAGAGCAATGCAGCTGGGTGCCTACATTCTTTCAAAAAGTAAAAAAATACCCCGAAATTCGGGGGTTGTCGGAGTTTGAGCAGATTTGTTTGGACGGCGAGACTTTGAGACACCCCTTATCATATTTCTATGAAATGATTACAAGGCATGAAGCCCCCGAAAATTTAAGCTATATATGTGCCTGGGAAAAAGAACTGAAGGTGACGTTCTCCCATAAACAAAAGGAAAAAATATTGAGATCTGTGCACAAAACATCAATAGCAAGTAGATTCCAGGAGGGGGGCTATAAGATCCTCACTCGGTGGTATAGGACCCCAAGCATGTTACATGACATATTCCCACAGACGCCGAATACATGTTGGCGATGCGGGAAAGCAGAGGGTACAATGCTGCACATTTTTTGGGAGTGCGACAAGATTAGAATGTACTGGAAGATAGTGGAGGAAACAGTAAAGCAAATTACAGGGGTGTCCCTTGGGGATAACCCGGCTGCATTTCTATTAAACGATGTCCCAATGTCGGTTGAAAAATATAAAAAATCATTATTAAGACATCTTCTCACGGCGGCGAGAGCCTGTATTCCTGCTCTTTGGAAAAAAGATTTACCTCCCACGAGGGCCCAATGGTGGGCCAAAGTGGGAGAAATTCAACAAATGGAAAATCTGACAATGATTATAAGAGACCAGGAGGAGAGGTATGAGGCCACATGGGCACCATACTTCTCATACAGGGGGGAGGTGGGGGGGGGGTCGGGTGACGCCGCGGGGGGGGGAGAGACGAGGGGGGAGATATTACTTTAAAGTCCCCTCTTTTATATTTTTTTTTTTTTTTTTTTTTTAATATTTTTAATATATTTTAATTTTTTTTTTTTTTTTTTTTTTTTTTTTTTTTTTTTTTTTTTTTCTTTCTTTCCTTTGTTACTTTTCCATGTTTGTTTATTATGTCTCCGCTGTCTTAGAGGGAATAGAGGGAAACCCATAGGAACAGTGGAGGTAAAATATAAGTCAGAAAATATTTACCTGATGATAGCGATGTTATATAGTGTGTTAAATGTAAATGACGAAATGTGTTGTTTAAAATTATTAAAATAAAAAGTTTATAAAAAGAAGCGTGCCAAGTGAACAGGGAATACCGGTCCCCTGCATCTCGGTCATACTGTATGAAAGATTGTCAGTGACTTACCTACAGTGTTGAGATTTTGCCCCCCTGACATTTTTTTTTACTGCACTCCCAGATAAGATAGACTAGATCATAAAAGAATGCACTTTGTAAAGCATAAAACCTTTGGTACTCACATGTCATTCAGCACCATGTTGTAATACAGGTAATAGACAGGTAATAGACAATTTGTTTCGTTATTTTCGTTCGTTCGTTTTCGTACGAATGAACGAATCGTTCGAATCGTACGAATCCGATTAACGAATCATTCGAATCGAACGAATCCGAAAAACAACGGAAATCCGAAAAAAACGAATTAGAAACAACGAATGTACTAATGAAGAAAATCCGGAAAACGAACGAAAAAATTCGTACATTCGTAACTTTTTTTTTTGTTGAATTGGTAATTTTCCGTGTCCCTTACACGAAGCGGCGCCGAAAAAGACTGTGCCGACTGTTCGGCTCCGCTCGTAGTCCCGCCTCCCTGCGCTCGCTCAGGAAACAGCAGGGAGGCGGGACCGCGAGCGGAGCCAAACAGTCGGCTCGGTCTTTTCCGGGGGCGATTCTGTCTTTTTCGGCGGCGCACGCGTCAGAGCGTCTTGGCGGCGGGAAATGTAAACCCGGACAAGACTGCAAATGACGCTGGCAAGCTACAATGACACTAGGCAAGGCTGCAATGACGCTGGGCAAGGCTGCAATGACGCTGGGCAAGGCTGCAATGATGCTGGGCAAGGCTGCAATGACGCTGGGCAAGCTACAATGACGCTGGGCAAGGCTGCAATGACGCTGGGCAAGCTACAATGACGCTGGGCAAGGCTGCAATGACGCTGGGCAAGGCTGCAATGATGCTGGGCAAGGCTGCAATGACGCTGGGCAAGGCTGCAATGACGCTGGGCAAGGCTGCAATGACTCTGGGCAAGCTGCAATGACACTAGGAAAGCTACAATGACGCTGGGCAAGGCTGCAATGACGCTGGGCAAGCTACAATGACACTGGGCAAGCTACAATGACACTGGGCAAGCTACAATGACACTGGGCAAGGCTTCAAATGACGCTGGGCAAGCTGCAAATGACGCTTAAATGTAAGTTTTTTTTTTCCCTAAACTTCCCTCCTAAAACTTTTTTTCCTTAAAATGCCCTCCTAAACTTGGGGTGCGTGTTATACGCCGATTAATACGGTATATGTTTAAGAAACAAAAAATTTACTTACTAACTAACTTAACTCACATATCCACCAAAACAGTGCCTCCGACCCAACCCCACCCTATCTGGACTCTGGGTGGAATATTTCAGAATCAGAACTAACAAATTTGTTCTTTCGAATTCTCGATCAGCAGAATTTTCATTATTTCGTATTTTCTTTGTTTTGAATTCCATTTTCCGAATATTCGTAATTTCAATTTTTCGTACATTTTCATTTTCGTTGAATCTTTGTTCGGTATATTCGTTGTTTCTGTTTTTCGGATTTTCATTCTTTCGTAGTTTCGTTGTTTCTAATTTAATTATTTCGTATTTTCGTTGTTTTCCATATTCGTTCTTTTCGATAGTTCGTTATTCGTTAAAATATTTAGTAAACCATTCGTTCATTCGTATGCTTACGAATTAACGAATATAACGAGTTTTAACGAAAAACGAATTTGTAACTAAACGAATTGCACATGTCTAATATATAGAAGGGTATAGAAAATAATCACTCCCCTTTAAAATAATCACATGTTGTTGCTTTGCAGCCTGAAATGAAGACAGACACAGTTTTTGTTTTATCCAGCTGTATTTATTAGTGCAACTTATAACATCCAAGTAAAAGATATAACACCAACATGTCAGAATTTTTTTTTTTTAAAGCAGAATCACCAGAGTTGGAAAAAGGTTTACCCCCTTGTGTCAGTATTTTGTTGGCTTTTGCTGTAATTCCTGCCTTTAGTCTGTTGGGATTTGTCTACACTAACTTTGCACATCTAGACTTTGCAGTATTTGTCCGCTCTTCTTTGCAAAACTGCTCAAGTTCAGTTAAAATTGATGGTGATCGATTGTGAACTGCAGTCTTCAAGTCATTCCACAGATTTTTAATGGGATTTAAGTCTGGGCTCAGCCAGCCAAGACTCTCGTGAAACATCGCTGGATAGAGAATGCATTAAGATAAAAAAAAAAAACTTCTGACTTTAGAACCACTTTAAATAAATTTTAGTGCACATAAAAACAATATAATACCACAAGTTGTGTTGGCAGCTCTGTCTTTTGATATGTTTTAGTTTTTAGATACCGGCAGGAGTGTTATAGCAGCGCAGGGATTTTCTTTTCACTTTTTTTTCATAAATAATATGGATAGATAACATTTTTGGTAGCTTAACCACTTGCCGACCGGCGCACACAGATGTACGTCGACAGAATGGCACGTACAGGCAGGAGGGCGTATATATAAGTCCCTCCTTTCTGCCTGTCCGTGCCATCGGGAGCGCGCCGGGAGCGGTGCGCTCCCGCGCCGGTCGGGACCCTCGTGAGTCCGATAGCGGTCCCCGCGGACTCGATCGCCGCGGGGACATCCGCGATCGTCTCACGGGACGGCTGAACGGGGAGATGCCGAGATAAACAGCATCTCCCCGTTCTGCCTAGCAACTAGTGACGCCGATCTCTGCTCCCTGTGATTGGAGCAGAGATCAGCATTCACTAGCTGACAGCCACGCCCCCCACAGTAAGAAACACACCCCTAGGCCTACTTAACCCCTACACTGCCACCTTGTGGTTAACCCCTAAACTGCCAGTGTCATTTTTTACAGGAATCAATGCATTTAAATAGCATTAATTGCTGTAAAAATGACAATGGTCCCAAAAATGTGTCAAAAATGTCCGATGTGTCCGCCATAATGTCACAGTCACAAAAAAAATCGCAGATCTCCGCCATTACTAATAAAAAAAAAATTATTAATAAAAATGCTATAAAACTATCCCCTATCTTGTAAACGCTATAACTTCTGCGCAAACCGATCAATAATCGCTTATTGCGATTTTTTTTACCAAAAATATGTAGAAGAATACGTATCGGCCTAAACTGAGGAAAAAAAATGTTTTTTAATATATTTTTTGGGGATATTTATTATAGCAAAAAGTAAAAAATAATGCATTTTTTCAAAAATTGTCGCTCTATTTTTGTTTATAGCGCAAAAAATAAAAAACCGCAGGGGCGATCAAATACCACCAAAAGAAAGCTCTATTTGTGGGAAAAAAAGGACGTCAATTTTGTTTGGGAGCCACGTCGCACGACCGAGCAATTGTCAGTTAAAGCGACGCAGTGCCGAATCGCAAAAAGGGGCCTGGTCATTTGGCTGCCAATTGGTCCGGGGCTGAAAGTGGTTAAATAGTCCTATCCACCATACTTAGATGTGGTAATATCTAGGATTGGTCTTTAAGATTAAGATTGTAAGATTTTGGTAATAAACCAGGAGAAATCTCACACAGATGCAAGCTGGTACAATAGGAATGGTAAAGCACAGCCAATGTGTAGTAGGAATGAGCAGAGGTCATTTCAGGAGAATGGATTTAGCTGTTGGCAATTTCTTTTTTTTTTTTGTCAATAATATTTTTATTGAATGCATTAACAAACAAAGTACAAACAGTACATCAGATAGAAAATGTAAGATTCAGCCAGCAGCGTAGTTGTGACGATAACATCGAACAATAGTACATAACACAGAAAGTAAGCAATCCAGCAGTGGGATCTATAAATAAAAAGCAAGGCATTGCAAGTTTAAAGGTTACACCAATTAACCCATGGTTGCCATTATTTCTCGATGGTGGCTTAAGAGTAGACATGTGCAATTCGTTTCGTTTTTTTTTTTTTTTTTTTTTTCGTTTTTTTTTTCGTTATATTCGTTCATTCATTATCGTACGAATGAACGAACGATTCGCTAAAAAGTTTAACGAATAACGAATCATTCGAAACGAACGAATCCGAAAAACAACGAAAGTCCGAAAAAAACAAATTAGAAACACTGAATCTACGAAAGAAGAAAATCCAAAAAACGAAAACAGAAACAACGAAAAACAACGAAAATCAAAATGAACTAAAAAATTTGTACATTCATAACTTTTTTTTTTTGTGTTGAATTGGTAATTTTTCCGTGTCCATTACAATGGCGCTGCTTAACGTGCTTCGAATGGATTGAACGAAAAAATCTGTACATTCGTAACTTTTTTTTTTTTCGATTCGTAATTTTCCGTGTCTCTTACAATGGCGCTGCTTAACGTGCTTCGAATGGATTGAACGAAAAAGTTCGTACATTCGTAACTTTTTTTTTTGCGATTCGTAATTTTCCGTGTCTCTTACAATGGCGCTGCTTAACGTGCTTCGAATGGATTGAACGAAAAAATTCGTACATTCGTAACTTTTTTTTTTTTTTTTTTTTCGTAATTTTCCGTGTCTCTTAAAATGTAAATAATAGCATACACATTACATAAAATTATGAATTATGCTCCGATTACTAATCTACGAATGTTACGAATTTTCCGAAAGTACGAATAAATACGAATGCGTCCGAATTTCGAATAAACTAATAAACGAAAATTAAACTAACGAACAGACGAATAAAAAATAACTCTTATGAAAATACGAATCGTTACGAATACGAACACCGACGACTTACGAATTTACGAATCGTTACGAACACGAACACTGACGACTTACGAATTTACGAATCGTTACGAATCAACAGAAACGAAAAAAACTGACGAAAATAAACAATTTTTTTTGGTGTGCACATGTCTACTTAAGAGTCAATACTTAGAGAGAGGGAGAGAAAGAGAGAGAGATTGTTTTCGTATACTCTATATAGTTGGCCTTAAGAAGGAATACAGCTTAGGTGCCAGCCACATTTTCCATAAGCCTAGCTACAATCAATATATGAGTAACTACAGTATAGTGTGAAAACTGGTTGGAAAAGTACCAACACCTAAGTTAAGAATGACTAGAGTAAGGTCAGGTTTTGTTAATGTAGCACCCTCCTAGATGGGTGCTAGGTTAGGTAAATTTAGTTACTGGCTCGATGTAATCAGTTGTGATTATTTTGGCCTGTTCTGTGTTTCACTGGCTGCAGGGTTGATTGCTTCCCCCTGTCTGTCTGGAAAGATTCTTGAAGATAGTCAGATCAGTAGACGAATATTTATGCAACTCTAGCTAATTCCTGGGGAGAGGTGCACAGATGGTGGCCGGGAAGGAGCATTAATACTCTGAGACCTGGAGCAAAGGGGTACTTTTCCCAAAGGACGAGATCCCAGCCTGGAGGTCAGCTGCCCTCCCGGACAGGCTTGCAATATATCTGCTGTTCACAGGGCCGGACTTACCATTTGGCTTTACTGGGCTCAAGCCCATGGGCCCCGCCCAATAGGGGGCCCTGCCGGCCCCGCCGAGATACATAGCCTCCTTTTCCGCTATACGTAATACACAGGTTGCAGGCATCTCCTGCTGTGTGTCTCCGAGCGGGGTGTAAAAAAACTTTGGCCGCGCTGTGACAAATGTCCCACCCTCCTCCTAGATCAGGAGACAGGAGACCTTTTTGGCCGGGGTTCCCCTTAATATCCATAGCAGACCTGAAGGGCCTGGTAATTGAATTTGGGGGGACCCCCACGCTTTTTTTTTGTTTTTTATCAATGACTTTTTTTTTATCAATGACTTTCAATGAATGACTGTTCTCTGTGTTACGGGAACCTGCAATTCATTAGCCGCAGATGGCTGCCTTAGATGACACAACAGGATGAAGAAGGAAGGAAGGTGTTTTAATGTGATACTGCAATGCTGTACTAACAGCACGCACACACTAATCCCCAGAATCACAGCACAGATAATGTCAGCAGTCAGCAGCACTGCAGAATGGATCACAGCACATAGTATCACTGACACGCTGGAACACAATATATGAGGCCGCCGACGCGGCGGCCTTATATAATGTGGGGCGTGTACTAAACCTCCTGAGCTATAATTGGCCAAAGGCATCCTGCCTGTGGCCAATTATGGCTCTCCTTGCCGCTGGCTCTATGATTGGCCAAGCATGCAGGGTCACAGTGCATGCTTGGCCAATCATCAGCCAGCAATGCACTGCGACTGGTGCAGTGCATTGCGGGCCGCTCGCATCACACTAATTTACTGCGAGCGGCCCAAATAGTTCTGGGCTCGCCGAGCAGGCGAACGCCTGATGTTCGATTCGACCACCGGGCCCATTCCTAACCGCTAGTAAAAGAGCTGGAAGAAGAAAGCGGAGGCCCGGCAAGAAGAACAGAAGAGCGGGTCATGACCCCCGAATTAGAAACAAGACCCCCAGACGACGGCGGCGACGAAGGAGAAATCCAGGCTAGTAAAAGAGCTAGCAGAAGATAGCGGAGGAGTCCGGCGAGAAGACCCCCCAAGACGGAAGAAGACCCCCGGAGTTGTGCAATAAAGTATTTAAAAAAATTGTGTTTTTTATTTACACTCTTTTTCTTAGGTGAATGGGTAGGGGTACATCGTACCCAATACTCATTCACATAGGGTGGGGGGCCGGGATCGGGGGGCCCTCTTATTAAAGGGGGCTCCCGGATTCCGATAAGCCCCCCGCCCGCAGAGCCCAAAAACCAACGGCCAGGGTTGTTGGGAAGAGGCCCTTGTCCTCATCAACATGGGGACAAGGTACTTTGGGGTGGGGGGGCAGCAGGGCCCCCCTTTCCCCAGGGCACCCCCATGTTGAGGGCACGCAGCCTGGTACAGCTCAGGAGGGGGAGCGCTCACTGGTCCCCACCCCCTTTCCTGACCGGCCGGGCTGCGTGCTCGGATAAGGGTCTAATATGGATTTGGGGGGGGGACCCCCACGCCGTTTTTTCGGCATAGGGGTTCCCCTTTAAATCCATACCAGGTGACGGGGCTAGCGAGGTGTCAATGTCGCCGATCGAGGCGGCGGCATTGACTTCCTTCGCTAGTCCTGTCTACCTGGAGTCACGTTCTAAATAAATGGACTTTACTCCGCGTGTGGGGCAAGTCCGTTCATTTCAAAAGCGGACTTCCGCCAAAACTCCGGCAGATTGTCCACCGGAAAGGTCAGGGCGTGTGTGGGCAAGTCCACACGTTCGGAAAGTTCGGCGGACCTCCGCTGGAAAATCCGGCCGAAAAGTCTGATTGTGTGTACGTGGCTTTAGTCATACTGGTAGGGGTGTAGTACCAACGTGACAAGATTTTGAATATTAGTTCTCAGTGATCTGCACAGTATGATGCTTGATATACAGTGAAGACTTTGAGCCTCAGGGGGGTTGGGAACATATGAAGTGAATCAGCTTCCCACTGCAATATGTAGGTCATCTTAGTAAATTACATTTTGTTCTGAAGCATGTTGTAGACTAGGGAGGTGACTTTCCTGGTTGGGGAAGGTGTCGTAAAGAACTGCCATGTTCTAGGACATGTGTTAGGTGGGACTAGATGGTGGGAAGAGAGAAAGTGAGATATACGATTAATTGTGAAATATTCAGAATTTGGAAGCTTGAATTCCTCCACCAACATCCTCATGCTTTTGGGTTTACAATCAATTAGTAAATCACTTACAGAAGTCCTGCCAGCTAGATCCAGGTGTCTGGCAGATAAGTGAGGCATATGAGATTAAAATATTTTGATAGGTAGCTTAATATTTTTGTTGGGTTGGTTGAATGTGGAGCAGTTATGGAGAGCTCTCCAGGCTAGGAGAGAAGCTTGAGTTGGTAGTGCAAAGGTCTTCAGCTCATGTGGAAGCCACAGGTCTGCTAAGAGCAATGTGAGCAGATCTGGAGCAGGCACCAGGGTCGATTCAGTGTCTAGCCAAGGGATATCATTTATGGGGTGAAACCAATAATTTACCGTATATTATTGACATTTTCCAACCCGACTTTGGGGCACCGTATCTCGGAGCCACTTGGTGCTAGGAACCCCACATTTGGTGTGCAAACCCAGAGGAACTAGCACTACAACAAATTTGGGTTCCTAGCACCAAGTAGCCCCAAGATATAGGGCCCCAAAGTCGGTCAACTGTGTCCATCTGCAGCAATGTCATTTCGGGAACCCTTTGGGTCCAGAGACCCCAAATGGCTGCAGATAGGGGGCATCTAGGAACCCTTAACTACCAAGTTTGAAGTACAGGGGACCTATGGCTGCAAATGGGCACAGTGAGGCTCAAATGGGCATTGTTGACCCTCTTTTCCACTTACATTAGCTGCGCATTTCTCACCCTAGGCTTATACTCGAGTCAATAGGTTTTCCCATTTTTTTGTGGTAAAATTAGGTGCCTTGGCTTATATTCGGGTCGGCTTATACTCGAGTATATACAGTAACAAGTCCAATGAACTGCTGTATTATAGTCTATAGTGTCCACCAGGCCAACATTGCCAATGTTTCTGTGCTTTACTAGATAAGCAGAGCAGGCAGGCAGAACATCTAGGTTTTTTTATTTTTCTACAGGTAAATTTTGAGTAAGGAACCCAAGGATTGTAAGTAGGGAGATTTGAATGGAATGGGCAAAGTGCAGAACAAGTATATAATCTGATGAAATATTAGCAGGAAGGAAGCCAATCTGCCTGACCATGAGAGTTCGAATTATGAGAGACGTTTAAGCTCATTTCCCAATTTACCAATGAGGGGTTTGCAGATAGATTTGGCTAGGGAAGCCGTATTCGAGGTTAGGATGATACCTAAATAGGGAATGCAATTGTCGCTCCACGAATATGGAAGGTCGTGTTTTAGAATGAGTTTGCTTTTCTCTTGGACTCCAAGGTATAAGATCAGGGACTTTGTGTATTTTACTTTATAATGTGGTAAAATACTAAACTGAGTTAGAACTTGGTGGGCAAATGACAAGGAAGTTTGGTAGGTTAGTAGGTACAAAATAAATAGATTTTACCCCAGTCACACTGATCGCAACATTCACTTGAAGAAGCATGGTTTTCAAAGTAGTGCTACTTGGAAGACATCTGTACGACTTCATGCACAGTTGCACTTGAACTTGCAAAAAGTAGTGCAAGAACTACGTTTAAAATCGGTGTGATTCCGATGGAGTCAGAGTCGCATCTATTTCAA
This sequence comes from Lithobates sylvaticus, assembly GCA_028564925.1. Taxonomy (NCBI): domain Eukaryota; kingdom Metazoa; phylum Chordata; class Amphibia; order Anura; family Ranidae; genus Lithobates; species Lithobates sylvaticus. Next base: position 301,796,169 of record CM053031.1, on the reverse strand, counting down.
CGATTCCATTGTGGACGATAGGGTGTAACTTGATAGTTTCAAATCGCATGATTCGTGCCGGTGGGACTGGGGGCTTATGGTGTTTATTTTGAAATTGGAAACCAAATATGGAAGAGTGTGCCCAGATGGTTTTCACCAATTGTTCAATCATAAGACTGAAAACAAAGGGAGAGAGTGGACAGCCTTGATGTGTTCCCCTGGATATATAAAATTGTTTCAAAAGCACCTGAACGACCACAACATACAGGGATATACAATGTAATACTGACATATAATCACACACACAGGTTGGACTTGATGGACTTTGACTTTGATGTATCTTTTTTCAACCTCACTTGATATTTTATTTTTATTTATTATTTCTTTTTTTTATGGTTGAACTGGATGGACTTGTGTCTTTTTTCGGCCTAGCTAACTATGTAACTATGTAACTATGTAACTTACTATGTAACTATGTATGTTGAAAGTATACAGTATAGCTGAGCAGAACGACAGGAATACAATGCTAAGATAGCTGACAATATGTTGCCCTGGAAACCAAATTCCTGAAGAACCTGAAAGATGCTCTTTCAAAGGATCCTGTCGAACACCTTCTCTGTGTCTATAGAAAGAAGCAGAGAATAGACATGTGCACAACAAAAAAATTTGTTTATTTTCGTTTCGTTTTTTTTCGTTTCCGAAAAAAAATTGTTTTTTTTTTTCGTTTCATTTTTTTCGTTTCTGTTGATTCGTAACGATTCGTACATTCGTAAGTTGTCGTTGTTCGTATTCGTAACGAATCGTACATTTGTAAGAGTTATTTTTCGTTGATTCGTTTTTTCGTTAGTTTAATTTTCGTTCATTCGTTTATTCGAAATTCGGACGCATTCGTAGTTATTCGTAGATTCGTAACATTTGTAACATTCGTAGATTCGTAATCGGAGCATAATTCATAATTTTATGTAATGTGTATGCTATTATTACATTTTAATAATTTACGAATCGAAAAAAAAAAAGTTACGAATCGAAAAAAAAGTTACGAATCGAAAAAAAAGTTACGAATGTACAAATTTTTTTGTTCAATCCATTCATTACGAATCAAAAAAAAAAAGTTACGAATCGAAAAAAAAAGTTACGAATCGAAAAAAAAAAGTTCATTTTCGTTGTTCCTTTTTTCATTTTTCGGATTTTCGTTGTTTGGTTTTTCGGATTTTCGTTGCTTTTTGGATTCGTTCGATTCGAACGATTCGTTAATCGGATTCGTACTATTCGAACGATTCGTTAATCGGATTCATACGATTCGAACGATTCGTTCATTTGTACGAAAACAGACGAACGAAAAAAACGATTGCACATGTCTAGCAGAGAAGGTGTTTGGTGAAGCTCAGCGTAATACAGTGTAATAATAGTTCTCCTAGTAGCATCCACAGCTTGTCTGCCAGTAGTAAAACCCATTTGATTTGGAGTGGGTATAATAGCCAGCAGGCGTTTAGCTAAAAAGTTTTGCATACAGTTTCACATTTGAGTAAAGCAAAAGATATGAGGCAATAATTAGCTGGTGCTCTTGGGTCTTTACCCAGTTTAGGGAGCAAAATATATGCCCTCAACATCTCCGTGAGGAAGAATGTCCTGAAAGCCGCCTCTGTGAAAAGATTCTCCAGATGGGGAGTTAATACAGTTTTAAATGTTCTATAGTACTCAATGGAAAAATCAGCCCGGGCCCAAAAATTTGCTGGCTGGGAAGGTGTTAATTGTTTTAGCTATTTATGTTGCAGTGAAAGGGATGTTCAGGTACGTCAATTGGTTATCAAAAAGAAGAGAACAGGCACCTCCAGGTTAGAACCAGAAGCATTTAATAAATTACAGGTGCAATTATCCACTTACATCAATGTAGTAGACATCCGGCACATGTCCTATCCACACTGATGTGGAGTCCGTCTAGCCCTTTACTTTGCTGTAAGTGGATAATTGCACCTGCAATTTATTAAATGCTACTAGACATGTGCAATTCGTTTCGTTTTTTTTCGTTAAAATTCGTTATATTCGTTCATTCGTTATCGTACGAATGAACGAATGATTTGCAAAGATTTTTAACGAATAACGAATGTTCGAATCAAACGAATATGAAAAACAACGAAAATCCGAAATAACCAAATTAGAAACAACGAAACTATGAAAGAAGAAAATCCGAAAAACGAAAACAGGAACAACGAAAATCAAAATGAACGAATTGGTTGTTGAATTGGTAATTTTCCGTGTCCCTTACAATGGCGCTGCTTAACGTGCTTCAAATGAATTGAACGAAAAAATTCATACATTCGTAACTTTTTTTTTTTTTTTCGATTCATAATTTTCCGTCTCTCTTACAATGGCGCTGCTTAACGTGCTTCGAATGGATTGAATGAAAAAATTCGTACATTCGTAACTTTTTTTTTTTTTTTGGATTCGTAATTTTCCGTGTCTCTTACAATGGCGCTGCTTAACGTGCTTCGAATGGATTGAACGAAAAAATTTGTACATTCGTAACTTTTTTTTTTTTTGCGATTCGTAATTTTCCGTGTCTCTTACAATGGCGCTGCTTAACGTGCTTCAAATGGATTGAATGAAAAAATTCGTAGATTCGTAACCTTTTTTTCCGATTCGTAATTTTCCGTGTGTCTTAAAATGCTCCGATTATGAATCTACAAAAAACAATGTTGCGAAAGTACAAATAAATCAATCTAACGAAAGTACGAATGTAACTAAATCTACGAAAATAGGAATGCGTCCGAATTTAGAATAAACGAAAATTAAACTAACGGAAAAACGAATCAACGAAAAAATAACTCTTACGAATATACGAATCGTTACGAATACAAACATCGACGACTTACGAAATTACGAATCGTTACGAATCAACAGAAACGAAACGAAAATAAACAAATTTTTCTATTGTGCACATGTCTAAATGCTACTGGTTCTAATCTGGAGGTGCTTGTTCTCTTCTTTTTGCATATCCTGTAGTCTGCTCTCAACTTCCCTCTGAAGGCTTGCCCTGGTGTATGAACTTGTTGCAAACTATATACAGGTCTTTTCTCCTTCCCCTTTCTCCCCCACTTCCCCTTTATTTTCAGTCTCTATCCCTCTCCATTTATGTAAAGAACTCCATAACGGCGCGTACACACGATTGGAAATTCTCGTTGGAAAAGCCTTGGATGTTTTTTTTCCGACGGAATTCCGATGGAATTCCGCTCAAGCTTGTGTTGCCTACACACGGTCACACCAAATTCCGACCGTCAAGAACGCAGTGACGTACAAACACTACGACGAACCACGAAAATTAAGTTCAATGCTTTCGAGCATGCGTCAAATTGTTTCCGAGCATGCGTAGGAATTTTGCGCGTCGGAATTGCTACAGACGATCGGAATTTCCAATAGAAACTTTTTCCATCGGAAAAATTTAGAACATGCTCTCAAAAATTTGCTGGCGGAAATTCGGACAGCAAAAGTCCGATAGAGCACACACACGGTCACATTTTGCAACGAAAAGCTCTCATCTGTCTTTTGCGTGCCGAAATTCCGATCGTGTGTACGCGGCATAACAATGACTGAATTGATGGACTTTTTTATCATGCATACCAAGTGACAGCGCCACTATCCCCTATGTTTTTTTGGTAATTGGTTATAAGATAGCATTGGATGTTTCAGTGTACTGTATATAGAAAGCGATCTATGTCCGACTTCAAAGGTTGGTGTGTTTGAATATTGTCTTTAAGGTTATACAGTGTACTATAATAGTCTGCAAATGAGTCTGCAATTTGCTTTGGGATCAACATTTTTTGTTTGGTGCTGGGGTCTAAGAGATGTGCAACTTTCTTCTTGGCCTTTTGTGACTTAAGTCTATTAGCCGGGAATTTCCCAATGCATAAAAATAGAGCTTCAACTGCCGCAGGTATTTGTCATGCTCTTCACCTAAAAGGCTTCTAAGGTCATGTCATAGATGACAAAAGATTGTTGCTAGGGTTTAATTTGTGCTTAGACTCTCGTCACGTATAGCCTCTGGGACAGTACTAAGGCAAGACTAAACCCTCGTACACACGGTTGGAAATTCTGACCACAAAATCTGATTTTTTCAGACGGATTTTGTCCGACACTGGTGTTGCATACACACGGTCGGACAAAGTTGTCGGAAAATCCAATTATTCTGAACGTGGTGACGTTCGTTGCATACGACGGGACTACGTAGAGGCTAGTAGCCAATGGCTTTGGTCTCGTAATTTGATCTGAGCATGCGTGGCACTTTGTCCGTCGGAATTCTCTACACACGATCGGAAAAAGTCGGATTGGATTTTGTTGTCGGAAAATTTAAAGGCACGATCTCAAATTTTTTCCGTCGGACATTCTGACGGAAAAAGCCCGCTAGAGCCAACACACGGGCGGATTTTCCGACAACATGGACCGATCTGACTTTTTCCATCGCAATATCTGACCGTGTCTACGGGGCATTAGTCGTGCTCTCCACAAATCTGCCCTTTATGGAAGAGTGGCAAGAAGAAAGCCATTGTTGAAAGAAAGCATAAAGAAGTGCTGTTTGCAGTTTGTGAGAAGCCATGTGGGGGACACAGCAAACATGTGGAAGAAGGTGCTCTGGTCAGATGAGACCAAAATTGTACTTTTTGGCCTAAAAGCAAAACGCTATGTGTGGGGAAAAACTAACACTGCACATCACCCTGAACACACCATCTAGACCAGTGGTTCTTAACCTCAGTCCTCATTACCCCCCACCAGGCCATGTTTTGGGAATTTCCCTTAGATAAAATAGCTGTCCAAAATACCAAGCCATTGACTTAGATTTAAAGCACCTGTGCAAGATGAAAGGAAAGCCTGCAAACATGGCCTGGTGGGGGGTAATGAGGACTGAGGTTAAGAACCACTGATCTAGACCCACGTGCACTCGCAGACCCACGTGCACTCGCAGACCTACGTGCACTCACAGACCCATGTGCACTCGCAGACCTACGTGCACTCGCAGACCCATGTGCACTCGCAGACCTACGTGCACTCGCAGACCCACGTGCACTCGCAGACCCACGTGCACTCGCAGACCCACGTGCACTCGCAGACCCACGTGCACTCGCAGACCTACGTGCACTCACAGACCCATGTGCACTCGGAGACCCACGTGCACTCGCAGACCCACGTGCACTCGCAGACCTACATGCACTCGCAGACCTTTGTTTGATGAGCTGTGGACATACAAATTGAACAAATGGTCCCTGAACCTTAAGACAAAATAAATCTTATTCAAATATTTACACTACGCTCACTTGAAATAAATACAAATGGATCTAAATGAATTTGAATCATTTGTTATGTTATGTTATGTTATGTTATTTCGGTTGCTTCAAACATTAACAGACCCAAACTATAGCACCATGTCATCCAAGGGAAATTTATGAATACAAATTAATTTGTTATTTTTATTAAAAAAAAAATTCTGATTCATTGAAATTCGTTACGTTGTTTCAATTATTTTTATTCAATTAAAAAAAGACATAAAAATGATACAACACAATCAAAAACCCAGGTAATATTTAAAGCATAAGCAAAGGAAAAAAACAGTAAGAAACCGTATGGGTTTCATAGACCCCAAAATATATATAAAATTACAAACATATAATATAAGGTGTATCCCCCTAGAAGCTTATCCTTAAAACCATATATATAACATTTCTTCCCCCAAAAAAGGAGGCAAGAGACAAGTGAGAAGTGGTGGAAACCCTCTTCTAAGTACAAATATCCTTTTCCGATCCTCCTCCTGTCCAGGCAGGGGTCTCCAGTTGTTCAGGAACTACAATTCCCATCATGCCCAGTCATGTCTGTAAATGTCAGAGTTTTACAATGCCTCATGGGACGTGTAGGTCTACATTAGCTGGAGGGCCGTAGTTTGGAGATCCCTGGTCTAAGGGCTACCTGGCTTCTCCACCTAGTCCCCGCTCCCTGCACCCCCCCATCCCCCCACCCACCTCTTCCTGTGTTAGTGGGAAAAAAAGGTAACCCCCACAGATGCCCAAAAAATAAATAAATAAGCAAAACAAAAGCCAAAAAATAAAAATATGTAAACTATTAATGGTTTTTAAATTCTTAACGGAATGAATCGCACATGTCTACTTCCTGCATTTTACATTGTAAATGAAGGGTGTTGTGATGACATGCTTCATTCACAAGATCGTCTTCCAGATAGAATAACCTGGGGACATAAAAAAGAATACATTGGTTGGGTTTGATGTTGAAGATACAGTAGATGGCTGAAATGTGTGTCATCAAAATCTCTTGCACCAGAATGAGCCCTGAAGATTTTTATCCCCTGAAAGGTAACATACCAAATTCATTTGGTTTAATTGATTGTGTGTATTATTTATGTATCAACTATATTGTACAAACAAAACAAATTCAAACTCGTTTTTTTTTTTTTGCTTGTCTCAGCCGGCAAGGCTTTCGGTGCTGCAGATTATTCAGTGTGCGGTTCCCCGTTGGTGTCCAGTCGGATAGTTGGCGGTACGGATGCGTTGGATGGGCAGTGGCCCTGGCAGGTCGCTGTTATAGATAATGAATTAAATGGAGAATATTTATGTGGAGGCTCCCTGATCTCACAGGAGTGGGTTATGACGGCAGCGCATTGCATCCACTAGTGAGTATAACTTGTGACCTTTATAAACCAATTCTTCCATCAGACACCAATCATTCTGCTTTTAGTAAAATGTTTCTATAGCAATTTGTCGTATACTTATTTATTGATAGTGTTAATATTTTATACAGTTTATAGAATATTTATAAAGTGTTTGTCAAGTGTGCGCAGGGCCGTCTTTACCGCAGGGCAAACGGGGCAGCTGCCCAGGGCCCTGTCACTGTTTGGGGCCCAAAGCAGAGCTGCCCGTTAAGCCCGCGTGCTGCCCGCAAGCCGCAAATCAGCGCTGACAGTTTGCGATCCTAGGCGGGTGCAGTGCACCCTGGCGCCACAGAGGTGGGGGCGCTGCAGCACCAGAGTGCTCCCCTCCCTCCTTCTTTCCTTGCCACCCTCCTGTCAGAGAAGAGAGCGAAGCATTCCGGAATCGTAGACCAACCGCGCAGTGACGTCGCTGGGGGGGGGGATCAGTGCCTTGCCTGACATCTGTTCTCCTCCTCTCATCTTACTCCTGCCTGCTGCGATCTGTTCTCCACCTGGGCGGCGCGGCTGCACACTGTCGTCTCCAGCTACCGCCAGGTGTTTCTATGTACCCTAATGGAGGAGGAGGAGGAGGAGGGGGGGTGGTTTGTCCTGGGGGGATCTGTACTAATGGAGGGGGGGTTGTCCTAGGGGTATCTGTATTAATGGAGGGGGGCAGTTTGTCCTGGGGGGACCTGTACTAATGAGGGGGAGTTTGACCTGGGGGGATCTGTATTAATGGAGGTGGGCAGTTTGTCCTGGGGGGGGCCTATACTAAAGGGGGGGGGGGGGGGTTGTCCTAGGGGGGATCTGTACTAATGGAGGGGGGCGGTTTGTCCTGGGGGGAATATGTACTAATGGAGGGGGGCGGTTTGTCCTGGGGGGATCTGTACTAATGGATGGGGGGGGCGGTTTGTCCTGGTGAGGGATCTTTACTAATGGAGGGGGGCGGTTTGTCCTGGGGGGTCTGTACTAAAGGAGGGGGGTGGTTTGTCCTGGGGGGAATCTGTACTAATGGAGGGGGTGGTTTGTCCGGGGGGGGATCTGTACTAATGGAGGGGGGGGCGGTTTGTCCTGGTGAGGGATCTTTACTAATGGAGGGGGGCGGTTTGTCCTGGGGGGTCTGTACTAAAGGAGGGGGTGGTTTGTCCTGGGGGGAATCTGTACTAATGTAGGGGGGCGGTTTGTCCTGGGGGGGATCTGTACTAATAGAGGGGGCAGTTTGTACTAAAGGAGGGGGTGGTTTGTCCTGGGGGGAATCTGTACTAATGTAGGGGGCGGTTTGTCCTGGGGGGATCTGTACTAATGGAGGGGGCGGTTTGTACTAAAGGAGGGGGGCGGTTTGTCCTGAGGGGCCTGTACTAATGGAGGGGGGGTTTGTCCTGGGGGAGATCTGTACTAATGGAGGGGGGCGGTATGTCCTGGGGGGGATCTTTACTAATGGAGGGGGGCGGTTTGTCCTGGGGGGGTCTGTACTAAAGGAGGGGGGCGGTTTGTCCTGGGGCGGTTCTGTACTAATGGAGGGGGGTGGTTTGTCCTGTCTAATAGTGGGGGGCGGCCCTGCAGTCTGTCAATGTCATCAGCGCGTGTTAACAGTGCAGCAGTGCCAGTGCTGCATTTTCTCGATCGAGGAGCGGGCCACGGGTGGGGGGTTTTAGCTCCACTGCCCCTTGCTATGCGTGCACAGTGTACCTGATCGGAGGAGCGGAGGCCTCGGTAGTAGGAGTCAGACCGCAGTGCGGAGTGGATTGCTGCTTGGTGCCTGGTCAAGTGAAACTAGCAGTGTTTGTGGAAAATTGATCAGAGCTGAGCTTGCCAGGACAAGGTAGGTCTTCTTTCTCCTCCCCTGGCTCCCGCTCCCCATGCCATGTGTAAAATAGTAGAAAGCTTAAAAACGCTGACCTGCAGTCCAGGCTGAGTGAGTCTGTGGCTGTATTTTTTTACAGAGCACACCGCATAATTTACAGCACATGGTATTACTGTCTGTATTTAACTGCTTGATGGGTTTATTTTGGGCCTGGCTGGTTCACATGTATGTGTTTTGGTGGCCCATTTGTGCAGGCATGGCAGCCCATTCATTTGAATCGGCTGCCATGCCTGCATTTCCTGCAAAAAAAGGTGCATGCATCATGTAATAGGCTGCGCACACCTATGCCCATCAAGCAATGAAATACAGCACTGTCTGTCCATTCTGCTTTTGCACCATGCGACTTACCTGCAGTTCCTGCCCCTGCAAACTTGCTGCATTTTTAGATGTTTAGGCCACTCTTAGGCTGGCAATCCCCGTCACTTCCAATGGCATCCCAATCTCTGCACGATTTTGCCACGATTGTTGCCCAACGAATCATGGTAAAATCACGCAAACAGAATTACAAATCACTCAGAAGTAGTTCTGGAACTTCTCTTGGATGACAGGCATCCCACAATTCTGTTTTTACCGTGAATCGCCGGGCGACAATAGAGGCAAAATCATGCCGTGATTGGGATGCCATTGGAAGTGACGGGGATCGCAAGGTCATCCCACGAATTGGGATCGCGGGCAGAATCGTGGTGATTCTGCCCGCAATCCAGGGCACCTAGGTGTGAACGAAGCCTTTAGGTCCCACTTGATTACATACAATTGCATTCTATTTCTGAACTGTAAATAGAGATTACTGCGACTTAACAACCACCTTGCCTACGTTTATACCATTGGACTTGTGTACATACAGGCCATTCATAGAGAACACATTATGAACCAATTGTATTTTATTCATTAGATTCTAAAGTTCATTGATACTAATGATATTGTATTGTCTTCTGCAGTAGATGGATCCTCATTTATACATGTTATGTTCTGTTTTCTTTCTGCAGTCCTATCCGAGTATGGAATTATAAAGTATATTTGGGCATGTACCAGCTGTTTTTGAACAGCCCTCATACAGTTATTGCCAATGTAAGGTCTATCACCGTCAATAGTAATTATAGTGTTCAAGGAAGCCCTGGAGACATCGCCCTGATACAGCTGGCCACACCTGTCACCTATACTCAGTACATCATGCCAATCTGTCTGCCAACTTCCAACACCACCTTCCCCTGTGGTACGGAGTGCTGGGTGACCGGCTGGGGTACAAGATCTTATGGAGGTGAGTCCATGAAATGATAAGGAAAAGTGATTTCACTCATTTACCATACTAAGAAACCAGACCTGTCACTTACACCCAATACATCCTGTTAATTGAGGATGGGAGGGGGCAATTCTTGATACAAAATTTTGGCCATATTCAAGGCTAATACAAAAGCTAGTTTAAAAAAAAGGACATGGAGAGCTGGACACTGCCACGGGGGACATTTAACAAAGCAAAAAGAACGTTTTTGAATAGAGCACAACAGAGAGAGTCCTTTTAATGTGGCCTGCGACTTTTAGAGTGATATGAAAAAAACGGAAAGTTACAAGCTTAAGTCTCCATGTACACTCGCAGCTCCTAAACTTGAGTTTAGGACCTTTTGGCATTTTCTTGCCAAAGCTCCTAAACTCAACTTTGTAAAAGCCTATGTGTCCATGTACAGATAGGCTTTTAGAAGCGTTTAGGAGCTGCCCCCGTACACATGATTGGATTTTCCGACAACAAATGTTGGATGTGAGCTTGTTGGCAGAAAGTCCGACCGTGTGTATGCCTCATCGAACATTTGTTGTCGGACTTTCCGGCAACAAATGTTGGCTAGCAGGTTCTCAAATTTTCCGCCAACAAATTTTGTTGTCGGACTTTCCGACGCACAAAAGTCCACGCATGTTTGGAATCAATGCTCACCAAACACAACATTAGCAGAAGGAGCCCAAAGGGTGGCGCATGACTATTGAACTTCCTTTTTATTGGCTCGCCGTACGTTTTGTACGTCACTACGTTCGTAATTGTTGGCCAACATTTGTGTGACCGTGTGTATGCAAGACAAGTTTGAGCCAACAACCTTCAAACAAAAATCCATGGTTTTGTTGTCGGAAAGTCCGACAATGTGTACAGGGCATACGAGTTGGGATGAGCTTTGGGTTTGGGCCAAACATTTGTTCTGCCCAAATCCAAGCTGTTTGGGAGAAAGACAAATCAATCTGGCCTTCACTGATATAGCAACCAATAATCAATATTGCACTTCCTGGCCTCTGACCTGTGGTCGTGAGTTTAGGACCTTTTGGCATTGTTTTGGGTGGGGGTGAGCTTTGGGTTTGGGTCAAACATGAGTTCTACCCAATCAACTTTACTGTTGTCTTATTTTTTTTAAAAAAATATATCAAAAAAGTATATTTTTTCCAAAACAATTGCGCTTGTAAGCCCGCTGCTCAAATACGGTGTGACATAAAGTATTGCGACGGCAGCCATTTTATTCTCTAGGGTGTCTAATGTTTGGCGTTTCTAAGTAATTTTCTAGCAAATAAAATATATTTTAACTTCAAAATAAAATAAGCCTGGTCCTTAAGTGGTTAAAGTAAATTGCAGTGTGGTGAGCTACATAGCGTGTTTCTCTAATACCCCCACAACTGTGTTCAATGTGCTTTATTATACTACATATTCTTGTGTATCCCCTCTGCATAGACCCAAAAGCCCTTTTGAGGATTGTCAATTTGTATATATAATATATAATGTTTGGGATTTTTAAACAAATTTTCAGGCCTAAAATGTGTATTTGAACATGTGCTCAAAAACATGCAAAATAAGCTTTGACAGTGAAAGAGCTCATAACACTTTACTGAACTCTGGGGTTAGCATATAAAGTCTAAATAAAGTCTAAAAAAGTATTCTTCTTAAACGTTGGGGTGCTATGCACAATTTTTTGTGCATTCCTCCTGCAATGCACAAGTGAGAATGGAGCAGATGCATAGCCTGAAGCTTGTGGGCCCCGATGCAGAAGCTGACCTGCCCCCCCCCCCCACTACTTCCAACGTGCGTGCAGATACATCCACCGCACACCAAGATACTCAAAGTGGCTTTAGAGTTTTGAGTTCCCAGAGTTCCTCTTTACATCAGAGGACAGGGATCATCACTTGAGAATCAGAGGACAGGGACCCCTAGCAGGTCACTTGGCAGAGCTCCTTTCCCATCCCAGCACTGTATACAGCCCCCCTCCCCCCCACTACACAGGGCTGAAATCACATTCCTTTACACACAGTCTGTCAGTCTTCACAGGGTGTATCTGGCTTTTATGTTGCCCTTCTAACCTGTGAAATTCTCTGGTCAGAAGGGCAGTGTAGTTGCAGTAGGCAGATGCACCCTGTGCAGATCATGGCTGACTGGCTGTGTTGTAAATGAATGTGATTTCAGCCCTGCGGAGGAGGAACAGTATTGAGTGCTCTAATGGGAAAGGAGCTCAGCAGCCGGGCATAGCATGCAGGCTGGAGGGGGTGGTCAGGTGGCTTTGGGGGGTTGGGGGACTTAGATCTGGGAGGGCAAAGCAATGTGACACAAAATCTGGATCCTGCAGCTCTTCAGGTGCCCCCTGAGGAGGTGTTATGGGATTTGTTTTAGCACAATTTCTGAAGGTTTCTCTGTCGATGTTGGCAGGTGTTGGGGGAGGTCATCTCCCAGAGGTGTGTGTCTTTTCCCCAGTTGTCAGGCAAGTAAGGTAAGTAGACATCACCGGGTGGAGGGGTACAGAGAATCCCAGCTGGTGACTAGGAGACACTGAGCAGTGTCATACCTCACCAGTGACATCGGTCCCATCGTGGCTACAGGACCGCACTCTCCTCCTCTTGCCTCGCTGAGCTCGGTTACCATTCCATGTTGCCAGCACAAAGCACAGATACTTCCCCATCCTGGGCTGTTCTCACCTCGTGCTCCTCTCCATTCAGGAAATGGTTTACAGCTTCTCCCCAACCAATTGGAACAGAGGGGTGTGGACTGTGGAAGGCAAAGTAGAATCCCAGTACTGGAGCGTGGCTGTGGGGCCCAAGGGCAGATCGGAGCTGGATTTTGTAGAGGGTATGATAATATGACAGGGAGGCTGCAGGGCCCCCCTGGAGCTAGGGTCTGGGTTGCTATTGTGACCCCTGCAACCCCTTATGCTACGCCCATGGAAGGGCGCATAAAGGTGACCAATCAATGTATATATCTATTACCTTGTAATCTTCTTCTTCTCTATGTTTCATCACCAGGGAGCGTAGTAAAAAATGGAATCCTCCAGGAGGTTATGGTTCCTCTAATAGATCGCAATACATGTCAAATGGATTATAATTTGGGAACATCCAACAGCATCCAGTATGATGAGATCTGTGCCGGCTACAAAAATGGGCAAAAAGACTCCTGCCAGGTGAGTGACACCAGCAGCATTCCAGCATGGCTCACCTTTAGGTCTTGATTTCTTCACAGGAAGCAGAAGCAAGGCATGACATCAGTTGAAGTAATAATAACGTTATTTTTTTCTTAAATTAAAAAAGGGGTTATACCTACCCCTGCTCTGTGCAATGATATTGCACAGAAAGGTCACTTACCATGGCACTGTCAGCTCCTGCCTCCTTCAGGTGCCTCCTTAGCAAGCCAGGTGCTAAGTAGGAACCCATGTGTATGCACTCCTGAGCCATGCCCCCGCTAACTCCTAACCGCCTATGGCTCCCCTGCCCCTGGTTTCTCCTGTAAAAACAGGAACTCTGACATGGGGCCAGGTACGTGTTTAGGGATGGTGGTAGGAAATATATTGGGGCATTAAGGTGGGGCATTAAGGTGAAAAAATGCCTAGATCTGGCCAACATGTTTTTTTGCTTGGAATAAGTTGGATGTTCTGTCATTTTTATTTAATTTTTTTCAAAATAATTTATTGATGATTTAACAATACAAAGATATAATGAGAGTTACTCTGTCATTTTAAGAGGGCTTCCAGATTCCAATAAGCCCTTCACAGAGAGACCCCACAACCACTGGACCAGGGTTATGAAGAAGAGGCCCTTGTCTTCATCGGAATGGGGATACAGTGCTTGGTAGGGAGTCCTCCTTGGCAAACTACCCCCCTATGTTGAGGATCTGGTATGGTTCAGGAAGGAGGGGGGGCACATGCTGGCCCCCTCTTTGTCTTGGCCACCCAAACTGCATGCTCAGGTAAAGGTCTGATATGATTTTGGTGGGTGGAGGGTGGGGGTCATACTTCTTTTTGTAGTTTTTGCATGAGGTTTCATCTTAAAATACTTAAAGTGTAAGTAAAGTCAAAAATAGAACTTTTACCTACAGGTAAGCCTATAATAAGGCTTACCTGTAGGTAAAAAAAAATATCTCCTAAACCTGTACGGTTTAGGAGATATTCCCCGTGCAATGCGCCGCTGACTGCAGCGGCGCATGCGCACGGGGGATTCTCGGCTGAAGGGCCGGCAGAATCCGAACCCTGCCGGGAAGAAATCTCCCGTGCGCATGCGCGGGAGTGACGACATCGCGGCTCCAGCCACTCACAGCGCTGGAGCCGGGATACCCGGAAGACACGCCGAGGCAACATGTCAGCGACCTCGGCGTGGACCAGGTGAGTTACCGACGCTTCGTTCTAAGGTAAGTATTTCATAATGAGCTAGTATGCGGTGCATACTAGCTCATTATGCCTTTTCCTACACAGGTGTTAAAAAAAAAAAAAAAAAAGTTCAGCGGCTTTACTACCGCTTTAAAAGACACAGAGGATCTGGTATGGAATTTGGAGGGGGACCCCATGCCGTTTTTTTTTTCTCATCTGGACCCCCTTTAAAATCCATATCCAACCTAAAGGACAGTATGAATTGTGGGGGACCTCGTGCTGTTTTATTTTTCCTTCTATTTGTTTGCATTCACCTGTCAGTCGGTAATCCCCAGCAGATAGCTGAAAATGCTGGGTGAGGGTAGATCACTGGTGGTTGGGATGCCAATGGGTGCTGGCTCCCTAACAACCAGAAGAAAGTTGTCACTTTTAGCAGCTGTAATACCACTGCTAAAAATTTTGGTGAAGGTTTTTTTGGTTGTTTGCACAAGATTCTCCATATGCTTCACACAGTGCAGAGGTCTTCCTCATAGTGTTTCAACTGGTGGGTGAATGTTCTTGGCCTATTAATTCTTATAGTCAAATGATTTTCAGGAAAAAAAAAAAAAAACACTTGAACAGTAATAGCACTGAAGAGAAAGGTGATTAGTGACATATCCAATATAAGAGTATAGATCAGTAACCACGAATACACAGCAACCGATAGACCTCTAATCGACAAGTTTTGAAGACACCAACCAGTCCACTCAAAGTGATCCCACAAACCGGGGGAAAAAGAGAAAAAATGGAAGCGACTCCAGTGGTGCAGTATGAGACAGCTGGCCCGACGCGTTTCGACACAAATCGGTCTTCTACTGGGGCATATCTCTCAGAGATATGCCCCAGTAGAAGACCGATTTGTGTCGAAACGCGTCAGTCCAGCTGTCTCATACTTCTCCCATTGCTGACCTATTCCTTTTTTATATTCTCGAGATTTTATTTGTCACATTCCAATGTGAATACATTTAAAAAAAAATTTTTGACCTGCACCACTGGAGTCGCTTCCATTTTTTCTCTTTTTCCCCCGGTTTGTGGGATCACTTTGAGTGGACTGGTTGGTGTCTTCAAAACTTATTGATTAGATGTCTATCGGTTGCGGTGTATGCTGCTTGGTTCCTGCCTGTCGAGGTGTCTACCTTCGGTTCCCGCCTGCCTGATTTGGTACCCATTGGCGCAAGCGGTTCAGCGTTTAAGCCTGCTTGATAAAAATACCGTACGGTAGCTGTATCCAACATCTGCGGTAAGAGTACCCAATCTTTTTATATCATCAGACAAGCCGGTCCATAGTCATGTTTATCTGTCTTTCCCTGTTCCTGAGTTACTCTGAAGGATTCGGTGTTATCAGTGTTCACTTGACACGGACTCTGTATTATATTGTTGCTTTTTATTGGCACCTATTTGTTTATTTAGTATATGTCACAATTGCTACTGGCATTTAATATTATTTCATGCCACACTATTGGCAATACTCACTTTTTACTGTGGGTATTTGTATACATGTTTGATAAAAAATTGTCATATAATATTCACTTCCCACATAGTGCATATGTCTTAGCGCTACATTTTTCACCCATAGATCAGTAACCATACTGTATTAGTAATAATAAAAATACAAACTGAATATATGCATTCGACATTACGTTACCAAAAACGGATGAAAATGCAGACAATTTAAATGTTGTGCACTATTCCGTTCAAAGCATCATAGAAAAAAGAGTCACAGCTTTAAAGTAGAGATACAAGAAAATCTGTTGCAGTATACATACCACGGAAAGAAGATAAAATTATACAGTCGTGGCCAAAAGATTTGAGAATGGCACCAATAATAATTTTCACAAAGTCTGCTGCTTCAGTGTTTTTAGATCTTTTTGTCAGATGTTACTATGGTATACTGAAATATAATTACAAGCATTTTATAGGGGGTCAAAGGCTTTTATTGACAATTACTATTAACCGCTTCAATACAGGGCTTTTAAACACCCTTCCTTACCAGAGCACTTTTTGCGATTCGGCACTGCGTCGCTTTAACTAAAAATTGCGCGGTCGTGCGACGTTACACCCAAACAAAATTGACGTCCTTTTTTTCCCACAAATAGAGCTTTCTTTTGGTGGTATTTGATCGCCCCTGCGGTTTTTATTTTTTGCGCTATAAACAAAAGAAGAGCGACAATTTTGAAAAAAAAACACAATATTTTTTACTTTTTGCTATAATAAATATACAATTTTTTAAAAAAAAAAAAATTTTTTTCCTCAGTTTAGGCCGATACGTATTCTTCTACATATTTTTGGTAAAAAAAATCGCAATAAGCGTATATTGATCGGTTTGCGCAAAAGTTATAGCGTCTACAAAATAGGGGATAGATTTATTTAATTTTTTTTTTTTTTTTTTACTAGTAATGGCGGCGATCTGCGATTTTTTTTTCGTGACTGCGACATTGCGGCGGACACTTCAGACACTTTTGACACATTTTTGGAACCATTCACATTTACACAGCGATCGTTGCTATAAAATTGCAATGATTACTGTGTAAATGTGACTGGCAGGGAAGGGGTTAACACTAGAGGGCGCTGGAGGGGTTAATGTGTGTCCCTATAGGAGTGATTCTAACTGTGGGGGGAGGGGACTCAAGGGGAGGAGACCGATCATGTGTTCCTCCGTACTGGGATCACATGATCGGTCTCCTCCCCGCTGACAGGACGTGGCGGTGTGTTTTTACACACACCGCCCCACGGTCCCGCCCGGTCCCGTTGTTTTAACGGGCAATCGCGGGTGCCCAGCGGACATCGCGGCCGCCGGGCACTCGCATCGGGTCCCGAGCGATGCCGCGGGCGCGCGCGCCCCCTAGGCGGCCGGGAATCCGAGGACGTCATATGACGCCCACCCAGGATGGTAGATCCACCTTGTGGGCGTCATATGACTATACAGCAGTATTGAAGTGGTTAAGATCGTACTTTTTGACAACCAACATGCAAATTAGCTGGGTTGGACCAACATCCGAACGTGTGTACGCTCCATCGGACCAACTTTTTCCAGGTTTCATCAGACTTTTGTTGGCTGTGCCAACAAAAGTCCGATGGACAAAATTCCGACCGTGTGTACACAAAACCAACGGACTTTTGAACAAAGTACAAACACGCATGCTCAGAACCAATGCAAAAGATCAGACAACAATATAGAAGTTGACCAAAGGTGGCGCTGGAGTATTCGAATGTCCTCTATTGAAGTGTCGTCAGTACGTTGAAACGTCACTACGTTCGTGTTTGTTGCCTAAAAAGTCCGATCGTGTGTATGCAATACAAATTTGGGGCCAACGCCCTTTGGACAAAAATCCACGGGAAAGTTGGTCCAAGGTCCGATCGTGTGTATGAGGCCTTTGTTTATGCAGAGAGTCAATATTTTCAGTGTTCAAGACATCTGCATTTCTCCCTGGCATGCTGTCTTTAAACTTCTGGGCCCCATCCTGACTGATGGCAGCCCATTCTTGTATAATCAATGCCTGGAGTTTGTCAGAATTTGTGGGGGGGGTTTTGTTCACCTCCCTCTTGAGGACTGACCACAAGTTGTCAAGGGTATAAAGGTTTGGGTAGTTTCCTGGCCATGGACCCAAAATGTCAATGTTTTGTTCCCCAAGCCACTTAGTTATCACTTTTGCCTTATGGCAAGGTGCTCCGTCATGCTGGAAAAGGCATTGTTCATCACCAAATCACCAAACTGTTCTTGGATGGTTGGGAGAAGTTGCTCTCGGAGGATGTTTTTGTACCATTCTTTATTCATTGCTGTATTCGTAGGCAAAATTGTGAGTGAGCCCCCCACTCCCTTGGCCGAGAAGCACCCCCACACATGAATGGTCTCAGGATACTTTACTGTTGGCATGACACAGGACTGATGGTAGCGCTCACCTTATCTTCTCCAGACAAGGTTTTTTTCCGGATGCCCCAATCAGAAAGGGGATTCATCAAAGAAAATGACTTTCCCCCAGTCTTCAGCAGTCCAATCCCTGTACCTTTTGTAGAATATCAGTCTGTCCCTGATGTTTTTCCTGGAGAGAAGTGGCTTCTAGACATGTGCAATTCGTTTCGTTTTAATTCGTTTTCCGTTAAAATTCGTTATATTCGTGCATTCGTTATCTTACGAATGAACGAATGATTCGCTAAAAATTTTAACGAATTATCGAATCGAACGAATATGAAAAACAACAAAAATCCGAAATAACCAAATTAGAAAAAACGAAACTACGAAAGAAGAAAATCCGAAAAACGAAAACAGGAACAACGAAAATCAAAATGAACGAAAAAATTCGTACTTTCGTAACTTTTTTTTTTTGTTGAATTGGTAATTTTCCGTGTCCCTTACAATGGCGCTGCTTAACGTGCTTCGAATGGATTGAACGAAAAAATGTGTACATTCGTAACTTTTTTTTTATTTTTTTCGATTTGTAATTTTCCGTGTCCCTTACAATGGCGCTGCTTAACGTGCTTCGAATGGATTGAACGAAAAAATGTGTACATTCGTAACTTTTTTTTTATTTTTTTCGATTTGTAATTTTCCGTGTCTCTTACAATGACGCTGCTTAACGTGCTTCGAATGGATTGACCGAAAAAATTTGTACATTCGTAACTTTTTTTTTTTTTTTTCGATTCGTAATTTTCCGTGTCTCTTACAATGGCGCTGCCTAACGTGCTTCGAATGGATTGAACGAAAAAATTCGTACATTTGTAACTTTTTTTTTTTTTTTTGCGATTCGTAATTTTCCGTGTCTCTTACAATGGCGCTGTTTAACGTGCTTCGAATGGATTGAACGAAAAAATTCGTACATTCGTAACATTTTTTTTATTGCGATTCGTAATTTTCCGTGTCACTTACAATGGCGCTGCTTAACGTGCTTCGAATGGATTGAACGAAAAAATTTGTACATTCGTAACTTTTTTATTTTTTTCAATTCGTAATTTTCCGTGTCTCTTACAATGTCGCTGCTTAACGTGCTTCGAATGGATTGAACGAAAAAATTCGTACATTCGTAACTTTTTTTTTTTATTGCGATTCGTAATTTTCCGTGTCTCTTACAATGGCGCTGCTTAACGTGCTTCGAATGGATTGAACGAAAAAATTCGTACATTTGTAACTTTTTTTTTTTTTTGCGATTCGTAATTTTCCGTGTCTCTTACAATGGCGCTGCTTAACGTGCTTCGAATGGATTGAACGAAAAAATTCGTACATTCGTAACATTTTTTTTTCGATTCGTAATTTTCCATGTCTCTTACAATGTAATAATAGCATACACATTACATAACATTATGAATTATGCTCCGATTACGAATCTACGAAAACAATGTTACGAAAGTACGAATAAATCAATCTAATGAAAGTACGAATGTAACTAAATCTACGAAAATACGAATGCGTCCGAATTTCGAATAAACGAAAATTAAACTAACGGAAAAACGAATCAACGAAAAAAAAACTCTTACGAAAATACGAATCGTTACGAATACGAACACCGACGACTTACGAAATTTACGAATCGTTACGAATTAACGGAAACGAACAGAAACGATTTTTTTTATTGTGCACATGTCTAGTGGCTTCTTTGCTGCCCTTCTTGACACCAGGCAATCCTCCAAAAGTCTTCTCCTCACTGTGCGGGCAGATGCACTCTCACCTGTCTGGGAAAGCTCTGCACTGGTGGTGCCCCCCGATCCCGCAGCTGAATCAGCTGTAGGAGACGGTCCTGTCGCTTGCTGGACTTTCTTGGGTGCCCTAAAGCCTTCACAAATGCAGTGGCATTTTTTTTATTGGACTAAGTCATTTTCATGACAAAGAGGGACTTTGTAATTATTTGCAAATTGCCATCATAAAAACTGAGGCAGCAGACTTTGTGAAAATTAATATTTGTTTTGGCCAAGGTTGTACATTAAATTTAACATGGAAATAAATTACAGTTGAGCATCTCCAAGGTTTGTAATAGATCTATAAGTTCAATCACTGTATATGTTTAGATTAATTGAACATACTTTAAATAAATTAGCGTTTAGAAAGGAACGTTTCCAAGATGGCTCATTTAGCATGCAATTTAACCCGACTACCATCTTTGTAAGCCATCAGTTGTTCGTATCCATATCTTTCCTTAACCAACTGCAGCACTTCCCCTACATTAGAGGCTAAAGCTGATTTCCATTTCTGTGCCATTATTAGGCGCACTGCAAAGAGTATGTGAATAACTATGGTCAAATGTATCTTTGTATGTCCGTTTTTCATCCATCCATTTTCGGATGAAAAACGGACATACATGTATCCCTATGGGATAGCGGGTGTCAGCGGATGAGCATCCGCTGACACCCGATCTCGTCCGTGTACGCTATGGTCCGTTTCTGCAGACAGAGGAAAACCCTATTTTTCCATCCGTCTGCAGAGCGGATCGGATGACGACGGACTCTACGGTCCGTCGTCACCCGATCCCCTATAGGGGAGAGCGGCGCTGTGACAGGTCCGTCCCTGCACAGAGTGCAGAGACGGACCTGTCATCTTCCTGCTCAGCGGAGATCGCTTCGGCGATCCCCGCTGAGCAAGCGGATATCCACAGGGTGGATCTGCACTGATCCGCCCCATGTGAAAAAGCCCTAAAAGGACCCTTTGAAGCATGTTTCAGGTGTAACATGCTCCAGTACCTATCCCCGCATCTCGATTCCCTCCCTCCCTGAGACAATGGGTTCTTCTCCTTGAACCCACTGCCACATTTGAAAATGGTGCAACTCTGTAGAGCCTGTTTTTTTTAAATGTTTCTTACTTGGCAACAGAGTTGCTTTAAGCAAATGAAAATTGACTCGGCTGCTACTTAACCACTTCAGCCCCGGACCATTTTGCAGCCAAAGGACCAGGCCCCTTTTTGCGATTCGGCACTGCGTCGCTTTAACTGACAATTGCGCGGTCGTGCGACGTGGCTCCCAAACAAAATTGACGTCCTTTTTTTCCCACAAATAGAGCTTTCTTTTGGTGGTATTTGATCACCTTTGCGTTTTTATTTTTTTTTGCGCTGTAAAACAAAAATAGAGCGACAATTTTGAAAAAAATTCTATATTTTTTACTTTTTGCTATAATAAATATCCCCCAAAAATATATAAAAAAAGCTTTTTTTCCTCAGTTTTGGCCGATACGTATTCTTCTACATATTTTTGTTAAAAAAAAGTCACTATTAGCGATTATTGATTGGTTTGCGCAAAAGTTATAGCGTTTACAAAATAGGGGATCGTTTTATAGAATTTTTTAATTAATATTTTTTTTTACTAGTAAGGGTGACTGCAACAATATGGCGGACACATCGGACATTTTTGACACATTTTTGGGACCATTGTCATTTATACAGCAATCAGTGCTATTTAAATGCACTGATTCCTGTGTAAATGACACTGGCAGTGAAGGAGTTAACCACTAGGGGGCGGGGAGGGGTTAAGTGAGCCCTGTGTGTGTTTTCTAACTGTCTGGGGGCGTGGCTTGGCGTGTGACATCACTGATCGTCTTACCCTATGACAGGGAACAGTGCTATTTAATTGCACTGATTCCTGTGTAAGTGACACTGGCAGTGAAGGAGTTAACCACTAGGGGGCGGGGAGGGGTTAAGTGAGCCCTGTGTGTGTTTTCTAACTGTCTGGGGGCGTGGCTTGGCGTGTGACATCACTGATCGTCTTACCCTATGACAGGGAACAGACGATCAGTGACATTGTCACTAGGAAGCACGGGGAGAGGTTTGTTTACACATACCTCTCCCCGTTCTTCAGCTCTGTGACCCGATCGCGGGACACCATCGGCGATCGGGTCCGCGGGTCCCGCGGCCGCGGTCATGGAGCTCAGGACAGGGGTGGGGGGTTGCCGCCCACGGCTGGGCTCTTAAAGGACAACGTACCTGTACGTTGATGTGCCCAGCCGTGCCATTCTGCCGACGTATATGTGCAGGAGGCGATCCTTAAGCGGTTAAAGTAACCCCTCCTCGACAAATGTATCTGTTCATAAAGTAGATAACACAGGCAGCTGATCGCTGCCTGTGAAAGTGTACTTACTGTTGTCTTTTCCAAGGAAATCATCTTTTAATCTTAGATGACGTAATGCGCGATTGCGCAGTAGGATCATTCATTAACGGGTACCTAAAGTGTGCCGTTTCTGTATTAGCTGCATGTCGGTAAATGTTTGTGGACGAGCTGTGAATGGCACAGTGGAGATATCTTGCGATGCTGCAGTGTTTATCTCCTTCCTGATAAGGCGCTATGGCGCATGCGCGAGATTTCCTAAGGGATACAGAGTAAGGGCGGAAGCTAAGTCCACAAAGGATTCAGCAAACAGCACATACAATGGTGCGGCCGATACCCGGAAATTAAGATAATCTAAAGACCCCTAAAAAAGGTATTTGCAGACCTCGTTTTATTCCGATATCTATCTATCATACCTTGTAATGAGCTATTGTATGTTAAAATTAGAAAAAATAAGAAAAATCGGCCGGGGTTTACTTCCTCTTTAAAGTTTTTGTGCAGTGCCAGTTCCATACTCATTTCCTGAGTGCGCAACTAGTTTGTTTAATTACACATTTATAGAAAAGGAGAATGCTAAGATTGAGACGTTTTGTTGAATTATCTTGTACATATAGATGTTGGTGCAGCTAATGATTATTAATGTTTTACAGGGTGACTCAGGAGGACCTCTGGTGTGTAAGGTCCAGGGCGTATGGTACCAGGTTGGAATTGTGAGCTGGGGAGTAGGATGTGCAAAAACCAACTACCCCGGGGTGTATACACTGGTGACGGCCTACCAAGCTTGGATCAGCACCTACCTGAATGTTACTTTCAACTATGTGTCAAATATTTCTACACCAACTATGACATGTGGCGGAAGCTTCAGCAGCACGGGAAGCACCACCACACCATCAAGAACATCTGAAGGAAGCTCCATCACATCCAGCCTTTCACACCATCGCTGGATGATTCTGGTCCTAACTGTTCTTCTGCTGCCACTCATATAACCTAAAATAGCCATCGCAGCTGCACCTAGACAATGGGGTTTATTCTTCTAAATGTGTTGAAAATATTTTCTTTGCAAAGAATACCCAATCTAATGTAAGGGAAAATAAAACAAAACTGAATTTTAGCGTGCACATTATTGGATGATTGAGGTCAGCAGAGCTGTACTTCATTCACTGAGCTAAGTAAAACATTCACTTTACAAAGTGAGAATGCTTTACTCCTTTAGGAAATAAACCACATTGTCTTCTACTCCCAACATTCAAAAACTGAGAAGCTCCTTAAAGGGGTTGTAAAGCTACATTTTTTTTTATCAATATCTGATCTATATGCAGCATAGATCAGGAATATAGCTGTTATTTCTGCAGAAATTTTCGATTTACCTGTTATATGTATATGCTATTTCTGAACTTCCCCCTTTAGTGTATCTATGAACTCCTCAGCTTCTGGTTTTTAGAGCGCGCTTCGTGCAGCAACGTCGCGTCTTCAAACGAACTACAATTCTCTTGATGCTTAGCGGCATTGCGCATGTGCAGTGTCGCTTTGTTCGCTGTGTCAGAGAACGAGCCTTGTTCTAATTTCTCACCACCCAGCAGCCACGCCCATTCCCGCCTCCCCAGCACACCCATACACTGAATAAACATAAAGGGGCGGAGTGAAGGCTGTGCTGCTGAGATCTTCAGTCTGATTGCAATAACAGGATCTCAAGTTTTCCGACAACAAAACCCGACATCGTGTGTCGAGAATTCTGATGGACAAACATCGGCCGTTCGCATGTTCGGCAAATCCAGAACTTTGTGGGCCGTTCGCACTATGTTCATGTGGCACGAGTGGCCCACAATGCACTGCACCATCACAGTGCATTGCTGGCTGATAATTGGCCAAGCATGCACTGTGACCCTGCATGCTTGGCCAATCACAGCGCCGGCAGTGAGGAAAGCCATAATTGGCCACAGGCAGGTTGCCTGTGGCCAATTATAGCTCAGGGGGGTTTAGTACACGCCCCACACTATATAAGGCAGCCAGCGCGGCGGCCTTGTGTAGTGTGTTGGTGTGCAGGGAGATAGCAGGATAGGCAGGGACAGTGTCAGCTTTGCTTGTTAACCTAGCGCAGTTACAGTGGGTGTAGTGTGCCTCCTGCACAGTATACACCTGAAGCTACCCCTTATTGCTGCTGTTGTTCTGTTAGTGTAACACAGGCATCTGCAGCAGTTACAGTGGGTGTAGGTGCCTCCTACACAGTATACACCTGAAGCTACCCCTTATTGCTGGTTTTCCCATCTCCCTGAAGGCCATTAGTATGTCTGGAAGGCCAACAAGGAGAGGCAGACAGTCACGAGCCAATAAAAAAGGGCAAGCAGGCTCTGTGTCTAGAGGCAACAGTGCTGGTCATGGACGCGGTGCATCGTCATCAGCACATGGCCATGGGACACACTTGTCCTTATTTTCGGCAGCTGGACGTGTTGAGCCGCATAATGCCGAAGACTTGGTAGAGTGGATGACCAAGCCCTCCTTATCCGCCTCATCCTCTCTCACCCAGGCTCAGGGTACTGGCAAAGCAGCTGCCAACGTGTACTCTTCCCTCGTCTCAATGTCATCAGTCACTCCTTCCCTAGACCCACCATGTCCTCCTGAGGAGTCCCCCAAACTGTTTGACCACAGTGTTGGGTACATGCTCCAGGAGGATGCCCAGCGTTTTGAAGGCTCTGATGATGATACCCAGCTAGAGGAACGCAGTAGCGTGAGCGCAGAGAGAGGGGATGCTCAAAGACAGTAATCTGGCAGTCATGTCCCACCAGCTGCAGCATACTGCCAGGTTTGCTCCAGTGATAAAGAGGAGGATATGATGAGGTCACTGACTCCACGTGGGTGCCTGATAGGAGAGAGGAGGAGGAGGCACATCTCCAACGAGGCAGGATGCCCTCCGAGGGCCAGCTTAAGGGCAGCACACCAACTGAATCACACCGCAGAGCTCCGCCTGTGCAGGGCACTGCCTCTGCACATTATTCCAAAAGTTCTTTGGTGTGGGCTTTTTTTGAGACGAGTGCAGCAGATCCACCACTGCTATTTGCAACATATGTTCAAGCGTATCCCACGTGGCCAAAATATCAGCCGCTTGGGCACTACATGCTTGACCAGTCATATGTTGACCTGCCATGCAGCTCTTTGGCAAGCGTACCTTAAAGACCCACACCAAAGAACAAAGCGGACCTCTCCTTGCTCCTCATCAGCTGGGATCTCCAACCCCACTATACCTTCAGTCCTCTCTGAAAGCTGCACTGAGAGGAAGAGGTGTAGAATTAGGTGTGTCACAACCAAATACTTGCGGGCACTCTGCTAGCAGTACACCGACATCCGATTGTAGCAGGCAAATTTCCTTGCCTCAGCTACTGGACCGTCGAAAGAAGTTCACTCCCAGCCATCCACATGCCCAGTGGTTGAATGCTAGCTTGGCTAAGTTGCTAGCACTTCAACTGCTGCTTTTTCAGTTGGTAGACTCGGCCCCCTTCTGTGAGTTTGTGCAATGTGCGGTTCCTCAGTGGCAGGTTCTTAAACGCCACTTTTTCTCACGGAAGGCGATTCCGGCTCTCTACCGGCATGTTGGAGGCAATGTCCATGCCTCGCTGGACAGGGCGGTCATTGGTAAGGTGCATATTACCGCTGACTCATGGTCCAGCAGGCATGGACAGGGACATTACCTATCTTTCACGGCCCATTGGGCCACTCTTTTGGCAGCTGGGAAGGATGCAGGACAAGGTGCAGTAGTGTTGAGGTTGTTCTGCCACCACGCCTCCAAAATGCTACTACTGGTTGTGACACGCCTCTCTCCTCCACCCCCTCCTCTTCTTCTTCCTCCATGGCCTCTTCCTGTGCTTTTTCTTCGGAACCAGCAGTGCTCTGTAGGTGTTCACAAGTACGCAGGCAAAAAGATGCCATGCCGTGCTTGCTCTGGTGTGTTTGGGGGACAGGAGCCACACTGGAGCAAAGATTCTGTCAGCTCTGCAGGGGCAGGCCGAGAGGTGGTTGACGCCATGCCAGCTTAAGCCAGGAATGGTAGTTTGCGACAATGGCACCAACCTCCTCTCCACCCTCCGACAGGGACAACTGACCCATGTGCCCTGTGTGGCTCACGTCCTTAACCTGGTGGTGCAACGGTTCTTGGGCAGGTACCCAGGCTTACAATATGTCCTGAGGCAGGCCAGGAAAGTCTGTGTGCATTTCCGCCGATCATATAATGCCAGTGCTCGGCTGCCTGAGCTGCAAAAGGAGTTGAACCTGCCCAAGAACCGCCTTATATGTGACATGCCCACAGGTGGAACTCAACATTGGCCATGCTGCAGTGGCTGCACACGCAGCAGAGGGCCATCAATGGGTACCTGTGCGAATACGGCACCAGGAAAGGGTCAGG
Source organism: Lithobates sylvaticus (assembly GCA_028564925.1). Classification (NCBI taxonomy): domain Eukaryota; kingdom Metazoa; phylum Chordata; class Amphibia; order Anura; family Ranidae; genus Lithobates; species Lithobates sylvaticus. The sequence continues at coordinate 301,769,596 of CM053031.1, read as the reverse complement.
GGAGCTAGATTTTTTTTCACCACGTCAGTGGGGCATGTTCAGGGATGCATGCACTGTCCTGTCACCAATTGAGGAGGCCACGAGGATGGTGAGCAGTGACAGTGCATGCATCAGTGACACTGTACCTCTTGTACACCTGTTGGAGCATACGCTGCATGGAATAATGGAAAGGGCACTTGAGGCAGAACAGAAGCAGTATAAGAGGACTTCCTTGCCTCTCAAGGACCCCTTTATCCAGACAGTGTTCTTTCTGTCCCACACATCACACAGGAACAGGAGGAGGAGGAGGATTGTGTCAGCATGGAGGTGGAGCCTGGCACTCAGCATCAGCAGTCTTTTAGGGATGATTTACAGTCCCAAGAAACCCGTGGACTGCTGGAGGCTTTGTAACCGATCACAGGGTGCGCCTGTCCACGGACTCGGTTGATCGACTGACCTTCATAAAGATGAATCAGTCTTGGATCACTACCAGGTACCAAGCACCTGAAGCTGATGTAACCGAATATTTTTTTTGAAATGTCACATCCCTTCAAGACTGCCTATGCTAATGCTGAGAGACTGTCTTGTTATGTTGACTGACTATCCTCTTCCTCCTCAATGATCCTGCTGATAGCTTGGAAGAACATTTTTGGTTTTGGGTGCCGCCACCAGTGGCTAAGGCCCAATTTTTAAGCCCCCATGTAATTACAATTTTTGATGCAATGATTTGCAGCAGGGCTCATTCCTGCACTCCAACTAGAGTATCTGGGAGAGGTTGCAGTGTCGTGGCACCAGCACCAGTGCCTAAGGCCCAATTTTTAAGCCCCTGTTTAACAGGGGCATGTAATTACAATTTTTGATGCAATGTTTTGCAGCAGGGCTCATTCCTGCACTCCAACTACAGTATCTGGGAGAGGTTGCAGTGTCTTGGTACCAGTGCCTAAGGCCCAATTTTTCAGCCCCTGTTTAACTTTTTTTTCACTTTAATCGTCATTAAAATCAGTGCTCCCGAAAAAATGTCCATTTAAAAAAAATATATTTGCATTGATCAATGTCCCTGGGGCAGGAGACGGGTCCCCAAACCCTTTTTAGGACAATATCTTGCATATTAGCCTTTAAAATTAGCACTTTTGATTTCGAACGTTCGAGTCCCATAGACTTTAATGGGGTTCTAAAGTTTGCGCAAACTTTCGTTCCGTTCGAAGGTTCTGGTGCGAACCGAATCGGGGGGTGTTTGGCTCATCCCTAGTCCCAAGCATGTTTGAAGACATTTACTGTTGACTGGCTCACTACCTCTGCTGAAAGTCTACTCCTAGCATCAACTACCCTTTCAGTAAAATAATACTTTCTGAGATTAGTTTTGAACCTTTGAGCCTCAGGACCTGCTTCCTGATTGGCCAGGAGAAGAATAGTGAATATTAATTTAGTATTGTCACACAACTGGGTGGGCTCAGAGCGCAGTGCTCTGCGTCCTGAGCCCACCCTTTTTTGAAGCCAATTAGAGCCTCAGACTCTAATCATGTGCTTAAAAAAAAAAAAAAAGCATTAGAATCCAATGCCCTGCATGTAGATTAGGGGCCGGATGCAAGTGGGGAGGGGGAGCAAAGGAGGCGGCGCCCCTGCGCCCCTTATGGACGGACAGCCACTGCCTCTGTTAGGTTGAGATCATGTCCCCATGTTCTTGATCTTAGCTTCATATTAAAAATACTGCCCTCTTGAACCACTTATGATGTCCAGGGCTCCAGCTTTCCATCATAGATTCCATACATTTGGCACCCACATTCAAGAGAAGCATTTAGACAAGCAGATTAAAATCACCAAAACGATCGCTCAATAGAGGATGAAATTCCAACAGGTCAGAATATTATCCACCAGAAGCATCCTTTTTCCCGTGTTTTTCTCTTTCAATTACCTTTTAATATTGGTTACATAGTTACATAGTTAGCTAGGCTGAAAAAAGACACAAGTCCATCCAGTCCAACCCTGGGTGAAACCCTGACCCGTCTATAGCCAGTCTCAAGCCACCTTTCATTGTACTGCGCTAAAAATGAATTCATCTTCTGACACCATGTAAGCCTTTCATCCCTCAAAGCAGTGTGTTTTATCAGCCAGGCCAGTATTATAAGTGGTGGGTGGAATGCCTGACCAAGACAGGCCTGACCGAAAAGACAAGAAGATCTCTTTTCTTCCCAAACTACATTGTTATACATAGGGATGAGCCGAACACCCCCGGGTTCGGTTCGAACCAGAACCTTCGAACGGACCGAAAGTTCGCGCGAATTTTCGAACCCTATACGTTATAATGGACGCGAACGTTCGAAATCAAAAGTGCTAATTACAACGGCCAATATGCATGTTAATGTCATAAAACAGGTTTGGGGACCCGGGTCCTGCCCCAGGGGACATATATCAATGCAAAAAGAACTTTTAAAAACTAACGTTTTTTCGGGAGCAGTCATTTTAATGATGCATAAAGTGAAGAAAAAAAAAGTGACATTTTCCTTTAAATATGGTACCTGGGGAGGGGTTATCACCCCTGTAACATTTGCTGTCTTTGCACATCTGTTCAGAACATGTCACCTCACTTTCCGTCCCAATGACAAATGTTTTTGGAAAAAGTGGGGTTTTAATTGAAACAAGGATTGGTGATAAAGTATCAGTAGAGAGGAGATACCTTTTTCCCAAATTAATCTAACAGGATAGAATTTCCCTTCCTAGGGGTAGATTTCCTCTCACTTCCTGTTTTCTCTTTCCATTTTCAAGTAGGAGTCGTTTGTAAGTTGGATGTTTGAAAGTAGGGGCCTGGCGTATATACTCTGCAGAAATTTGCCCTATTAGATGTTGGTGTAGCCACAAGACTGGTGGGCACAGGAATGGGCCCTGCTGTGAGTTAATAGATCAAGATTTGTAATTGCAAGCACCTGTTGAACAGGGCAGAAAAATTGGGCCTTTGGCGGTGGTGGTGGACGGTGTTGCCACAAGACTGTAGGCCCTCATAGTTACTCTTGGTGGGCGCAGGAATGGGCCCTGCTGTGAGTTATTAGATCAAGATTTGTAATTGCAAGCACCTGATGAACAGGGCAGAAAAATTGGGCCTTTGGCGGTGGTGGTGGACGGTGTTGCCACAAGACTGCAGGCCCTCATAGTTACTCTTGGTGGGCGCAGGAATGGGCCCTGCTGTGAACTATTAGATCAAGATTTGTAATTACCCGCCCCTGTTAAACAGGGGCTGAAAAATTGTGCCTTAGGCACTGGTGCTGGTGCCACAACACTGCAACCCGGCCCTCACAGATACTGTACTTGGAGCACAGCAGTCACACGTGTTGCGAAGCATTTTTTTAAAAAATTGTAAGTACACGCCCCTGTTAAACAGGGGCTGAAAAATTGTGCCTTAGGCACTGGTGCCACAACACTGCAACACGGCCCTCACAGAGACTGTACTTGGAGCACAGCAGTCACACGTGTTGCGAAGCATTTTTTTAAAAAATTTGTAAGTACACGCCCCTGTTAAACAGGGGCTGAAAAATTGTGCCTTAGGCACTGGTGCCACAACACTGCAACACGGCCCTCACAGAGACTGTACTTGGAGCACAGCAGTCACACGTGTTGCGAAGCATTTTTTAAAAAAATTGTAAGTACACGCCCCTGTTAAACAGGGGCTGAAAAATTGTGCCTTAGGCACTGGTGCTGGTGCCACAACACTGCAACACGGCCCTCACAGAGACTGTACTTGGAGCACAGCAGTCACACGTGTTGCGAAGCATTTTTTTTAAAAATTGTAAGTACACGCCCCTGTTAAACAGGGGCTGAAAAATTGTGCCTTAGGCACTGGTGTGGTGGCATGGATCATTGAGGAGGAGGAAGAGGATAGTCAGTGAACATAAGAGGACAGTCACTCAGCATCAGCATAGGCAGTCTTGAAGGGATGTGACATTAAAAATTATTCGGTTATATCCGCCTCAGGTGCCTGGTAGCTGGTGGTGATCCAAGACTGATTCATTTTGATGAAGGTCAGTCGATCAACCGAGGCGGTGGACAGGCGCACCCTATGATCAGTCACAAATCCTCCAGCAGCACTGAATGTGCGTTCGGAAAGAACGCTGGAGGCAGGACAGGCCAGTAGCTCAATTGCATACTGTGCAAGCTCTGGCCAGTGATCCATCCTCAGGACCCAGTAAGCCAGAGGATTTTCGGTGGGAAAGGTGTCCAAGTCTGACCTTGCCCCAAGGTATTCCTGCACCATGTATATCAGACGCTGGCGATGGTTGCTGGAACCGATCATACCTTGGGGCTGCGGACTAAAAAATTGTCTGAACGCATCGGTCAGACGTCCACCTTCCCCACCGCTCCTTCTGCCACTGACCGAAGCCTCAGCAACTCGTCGCCCAGGACCAGGAGTTTGTAGCCTCCCAGTTTCTGGGAACGCGTTGCACAGACCTTTCTGCAAGGCCTCCCTGAGATGTCTCATCCTCTGCTCCCTCTGCGACGGCAAGATAAGGTCCGCAACCTTACCCTTGTACCGCGGATCAAGGAGAGTGGCCAGCCAGTAATGGTCCCTCTCCTTGATCCGAAGAACACGAGGATCCTTCCGCAGGCTTTGCAGGATCAGGGAGGCCATGCAGCGTAGGTTAGCTGAGGCATTCGGTCCGGAGTCTTCTGGGTCACTGAGGATGACATGATCGCCAGCCACCTCCTCCCAGCCACGTACAAGTCCACTGGCTTGTTGGGACTGTACATCATCCCTAAAAGACTGCTGCTGCTGATGCTGAGTGCCAGGCTCCACCTCCATGCTCACACAATCCTCCTCCTCCTCCTCCTCCTCCTCCTCCTCATCCTCTTCCTGTGTGATGGGTGGGACAGAAGGAACACTGTCCGGATAAAGGGGGCCTTGAGAGGCAAGGAAGTCCTCCTCTTCCTGCCTCTGTTCTGCCTCAAGTGCCCTGTCCATGATCCCACGCAGCGTATGCTCCAACAGGTGGACAAGAGGGACAGTGTCACTGATGCATGCACTGTCACTGCTCACCATCCTCGTGGCCTCCTCAAATGGTGAGAGGACAGTGCATGCATCCCTGATCATGCTCCACTGACGTGGGGAAAAAAAACCAAGCTCCCCTGACCCTGTCCTGGTGCCGTAGTCGCAAAGGTACTCATTGATGGCCCTCTGCTGCGTGTGCAGTCGCTGCAGCATGGCCAACGTTGAGTTCCACCTGGTGGGCATGTCAGATATTAGGCGGTTCTTGGGCAGGTTCAGCTCCTTTTGCAGCTCAGTCAGCCGAGCACTGGCATTATAAGATCGGCGGAAATGCACACAGACTTTCCTGGCCTGCCTCAGGACATCCTGTAAGCCTGGGAACCTGCCCAAGAACCGCTGCACCACCAGGTTGAGGACGTGAGCCATGCAGGGCACATGGGTGAGCTGCCCCTGTCGCAGGGCGGAGAGGAGGTTGGTGCCATTGTCAGAAACGACCATTCCTGGCTTAAGCTGACGTGGCGTCAACCACCTCTCGGCCTGCCCCTGCAGAGCTGCCAGAACCTCTGGCCCAGTGTGGCTCCTGTCCCCCAAACACACCAGCGCAAGCACGGCATGGCATCTTTTTGCCTGCGTACTTGCGTAGCCCCTTGTACGCCTACGGAGCACCGCTGGTTCCAAGGACAGAGCACTGGAGGAAGAAGAAGAGGAGGGGGTGGAGGAGAGAGGTGTGTCACAACCAGTAGCAGTAGTCGCGTTTTGGAGGCGTGGTGGCGGAACAACCTCCAACACTACTGCACCTTGTCCTGCATCCCTCCCAGCTGCCAATAGAGTGACCCAATGGGCCGTGAAAGAAAGGTACCGTCCCTGTCCATGCCTGCTGGACCATGAGTCAGCGGTAATATGCACCTTACCGCTGACCGCCCTGTCCAGCGAGGCATGGACATTGCCCTCCACATGCCGGTAGAGAGACGGAATCGCCTTCCGCGAGAAAAAGTGGCGTTTGGGAACCTGCCACTGAGGAACCGCACATTGAACAAACTCACGGAAGGGGGCCGAGTCTACCAACTGAAAAGGCAGCAGTTGAAGTGCTAGCAATTTAGCAAGGCTAGCATTCAACCGCTGGGCATGTGGATGGCTGGGAGTGTACTTTCTACGGTCCAGCAGCTGGGGCAGGGAAATTTGCCTGCTGCATTCGGACGTCGGTGTACTGCAAGTACTTGGTTGTGACACACCGAATTCTACACCTTCAGTCCTCTCAGAGCAGCTTTCAGAGAGGACTGAAGGTGTAGTGGGGATGGAGATCCCAGCTGAGGAGGAGCAAGGAGAGGTCCGCTTAGTTCTTTGGTGTGGGTCTTTTATGTGTGCCTGCCAACGAGCTGCATGGCAGGTCGCCATATGTCTGGTCATGCTTGTGGTGCCCAAGCGGCTGATGTTTTGGCCACGCGAGATACGCTTGAGACAAATATTGCAAATAGCAGTGGTGCGATCTGCTGCACTCGTCTCAAAAAAGGCCCACACCAAAGAACTTTTCTGATAACGTGCAGAGGCAGCGCCCTGCACAGGCGGAGCTCTGCGGTGTTGTACAGTTGCTGTGCTGGCCTCTACCTGGCCTCCAGGGGGCATCCTGCCTCGTTGGACATGTGACGCCGCATCCTCCTCCTCCTCGTCCTCCTCCTCATCCTCTCTCCCTTGAGGCACCCACGTGGAGTCAGTGACCTCATCATCCCCTCCCTCTTCACCACTAGAGCAAACCTGGCAGTAAGCTGCAGCTGGTGGAACTGTACTGCCAGATTCCTCAAGCTGGGTATCGTCATCCGAGCCTTCGAATCGTTGGGCATCCTCCTGGAGCATGTACCCAACACTGTGCTCAAAGAGTTCGGGGGACTCCTCAGGAGGACATGGTGGGTCTAGGGAAGGGGTGGCTGATGATGCTCTGTCAGTACCCTGAGCCTGGGTGAGAGAGGATGAGGAGGATGAGGAGGGCTTGGTCATCCATTCTACCAAGCCTTCAGCATGATGCGGCTCCACATGTCCAGCTGCCGAAAACAAAGACGCGCGTGTCCCATGGCCACGTGCTGATGACGATGCACGACCACGTCCACGTCCACGGCCACGTCCACTAGAAACAGAGCCTGCCTGCCCTGTGTTCTTGGCTCTGCACGCTCTGCCTCCCCTTGGCGGTCTTCCAGCCATTGTAGTCGGTAGTCCTGTGGGTGCTGCTGAGAAGAAAATTTAGGAGCTCTGTGTGATGCCACTAACACACTAGAAGTCCTATGGGTGCTTCTGCAAAGAAAATAGAGGAGCTCTGTGTGATGCCACTAACAAACACACTAGAAGTCCTGTGGGTGCTTCTGCAAAGAAAATAGAGGAGCTCTGTGTGATGCCACTAACACACTAGAAGTCCTGTGGGTGCTTCTGCAAAGAAAATAGAGGAGCTCTGTGTGATGCCACTAACACACTAGAAGTCCTGTGGGTGCTTCTGCAAAGAAAATAGAGGAGCTCTGTGTGGTGCCACTAACACACTAGAAGTCCTGTGGGTGCTTATGAAAAGAAAATATAGGAGCTCTCTGTGTGATGCCACTAACACACTAGAAGTCCTATGGGTGCTTCTGCAAAGAAAATAGAGGAGCTCTGTGTGGTGCCACTAACACACTAGAAGTCCTGTGGGTGCTTATGCAAAGAATATATAGGAGCTCTGTGTGATGCCACTAACACACTAGAAGTCCTATGGGTGCTTCTGCAAAGAAAATAGAGGAGCTCTGTGTGATGCCACTAACACACTAGAAGTCCTGTGGGTGCTGCTGCAAAGAAAATAGAGGAGCTCTGTGTGATGCCACTAACACACTAGAAGTCCTGTGGGTGCTTCTGCAAAGAAAATAGAGGAGCTCTGTGTGATGCCACTAACACACTAGAAGTCCTGTGGGTGCTTCTGCAAAGAAAATAGAGGAGCTCTGTGTGATGCCACTAACACACTAGAAGTCCTGTGGGTGCTGCTGCAAAGAATATAGAGGAGCTCTGTGTGATGCCACTAACACACTAAAGAAGTCCTATGGGTGCTTCTGCAAAGAAAATAGAGGAGCTCTGTGTGATGCCACTAACACACTAGAAGTCCTGTGGGTGCTTCTGCAAAGAAAATAGAGGAGCTCTGTGTGATGCCACTAACACACACTAGAAGTCCTGTGGGTGCTTCTGCACACTAGAAGTCCTATGGGTGCTTCTGCAAAGAAAATAGAGGAGCTCTGTGTGGTGCCACTAACACACTAGAAGTCCTGTGGGTGCTGCTGCACAAGAAAATAGAGGAGCTCTGTGTGATGCCACTAACACACTAGAAGTCCTGTGGGTGCTTATGCAAAGAAAATAGAGGAGCTCTGTGTGATGCCACTAACACACTAGAAGTCCTATGGGTGCTTCTGCAAAGAAAATAGAGGAGCTCTGTGTGATTCTGCAAAGAAAATAGAGGAGCTGAGGAAGCTGAAAAGGTTTAAATTCATGAAAATAGCGTTCTGAACAGATCAGTGAGAGAGAGGTCTGCTGAATATCGTCCAGGATGGGAACGCTTACTCTACTCATTCTAATAACCGCAGGTAAGTGTGCTGACCCAAGGTCTCCTTGGGGTTGCCAAACAAAAAATGTGAACAATGAGCTGCCCTTATCATATCTGGAAACTTTCTATATACACATTCTTTGCTGGCTTGAGAATTCCTGAGATTATGATAACTAGGAAGGAGTGGAGTGATTTCAGGTCAAATTATCTCGCTGCAAAATGACCGATTACGTTCTTGGCCAAGTGGGAATTTCACCCATTAAGCTGCTTAGGAAACAATTGCTAGAAAATAAGGCAATCTACTCTTTTTTTATTACTATTTATTTTGAAGCTTCGGAGATTCCTTGTTGTTTTGTGGGATCAATGGAGTGGTTTTAGCTCCATAGATTTACTGCAGAATTATCAATTTTGTTGAGTTGAGTGGTTTCTTGATATAGCGAAGTCTTACCCCGAAGGGTCCCGACACGCTTGGCGGAGTCCCTGGAGATGTTTTCCCAAAGTGGGAACTGTCCATTTCCCCTACTCAGATGCTTAAGCGAAGCTTCCTAGAAAATAAGACGATGTCTACCCTTTGCTTTTATTAATTTAGAAAATGCTTTTGTTCTTACAAAGGAAACAAGTTATATTGAATTTTTTGGGGGGGACGGGAGTGTTTTTTAACCACTTCTGTCCCTGAAGTTTTACCCACCCCCCTTCATGGCCAGGACATTTTTTGCAATACGGAACTGCGTCACTTTAACTGACAATTGCGCGGTCGTGCCATGTTGTTCGCAAATAACATTTATATGATTTTTTCCCACAAATAGAGCTTTCTTTTGGTGAAATACCAGGAAAAGAAAGCTCTAATTTTTTTGTTTATAGCGCAAAAAATAAAAAAGGCAGAGGTGATCAAAAGTGCAGCGCTAAAGAAGTGAATGGTGGTGATACCCTTCAACTAGCAAACAATTCCTCAATAATGATTGGGGAGATGGTGATATATACCTGACGTGAACAGAAAATATATACAAACTATGTGAAAATATATTCCTCAATGGTAAATAAAAGAATAGTGGGAACCTGAAACCAAAAAAACAAACAATACAAATGGTAATTTGTAGTGCACAAAAGAAAAGTCCCAAAGAAACTCCTCAATGGTGATTGAGGAACAAATTCCTATATGCATTAAAAGTAAAAAGTAACATATCAAAGTGATAATAATATCCTGGGTAAACAGAAAATGTCCCAAAGTGATATAATATGGATAACGTCAAATCAGAGTAATCCTGGACCGAATCTTCTGGTATACACACTCGTATGTAAGAAAAATGGATGTACGCTTACCAGAACTGGTGGACTCCCTGTCGGCAACAGGGAGTCAAACAGGCATATAGAGGCTCTAGGTAGCCTCGATCTCGATGTTCCAAGGCGGACGGATGGGCTGTGTAGAACCACTCATGGCTTCGCCAACAGGATACGGTGGATCAGGATGGAGACAGCTGTCATGAAGTCCGGATCTTCACGGATGGAGTAAGGATTCCTGGACGGCCACTTGGTAGGTGGAAAATGAAGTGAGCAAGTGCTGAACGCTCACAAGGGATGGAGCGAGGGCTCTCTTGGGATACTCTCCAAATAGATATTCAACCATGTGGAGAAAAGGTGAAAAAACCGGAGGGGACTCCAATCGTGTGGATCAATAAAGCAGGTTTTTATTCAAAAAAAACGAATACAAAACAAAATGACATAAAAGTGATCACGTATTAAAAAGCAGTGTGGGTATGGGTATGACCTGGCCCGACGCGTTTCGTCTATAGTAGACTTCAACTGGGGCATGTCCTCAGACTCTAATCATGTGCTTAATAAAAAAAAACATTAGAATCCGATGCACTGCATGTAGATTAGGGGCCGGTTGCAAGTAGGGGGGCAAAGGAGGCGGCGCCCCTGCGCCCCTTATGGACGGACAGCCACTGCTTCTGTTAGGTTGAGCTCATGTCCCCATGTTCTTGATCTTGGCTTCATATTAAAAATACTGCCCTCTTGAACCACTTATGATGTCCAGGGCTCCAGCTTTCCATCATAGATTCCATGCATTTGGCACCCACATTCAAGAGAAGCATTTAGACAAGCAGATTAAAATCACCAAAACCATCGCTCAATAGAGGATGAAATTCCAACAGGTCAGAATATTATCCACCAGAAGCGTCCTTTTTCCCGTGTTTTTCTCTTTCAATTACCTTTTAATATTGGTTACATAGTTACATAGTTAGTTAGGCTGAAAAAAGACACAAGTCCATCCAGTTCAACCCTGGGTGAAACCCTGACCCGTCTATAGCCAGTCTTAAGCCACCTTTCATTGTACTGCGCTAAAAAAGAATTCATCTTCTCACACCATGTAAGCCTTTCATCCCTCAAAGCAGTGTGTTTTATCAGCCAGGCCAGTATTATTAGTGGTGGGTGGAATTCCTGACCAAGACTGGACTGACCGGAAAGACCGGAAAGACAGGAAGATCTCTTTTCTTCCCAAACTACATTGTTATAAAGAATGAGGAAGCTGAAAAGGTTTAAATTCATGAAAATAGCGTTCTGAACAGATCAGTGAGAGAGAGGTCTGCTGAATATCGTCCAGGATGGGAACGCTCACTCTACTCATTCTAATGACCACAGGTAAGTGTGCTGACCCAAGGTCTCCTTGGGGTTGCCAAACAAAAAATGTGAACAATGAGCTGCCCTTATCATATCTGGCAACTTTCTATATAAACATTCTTTGTTGGCTTGAGAATTCCTGAGATTATTATAACTAGAAAGGAGTGGAGTGATTTCAGGTCAAATTATCTCGCTGCAAAATGACCGATTCCGCTCTTGGTGAAGCTTTGGCCAAGTGTGAATTTCACCCATTAAGCTGCTTAGGAAAACGATTGCTAGAATCATTTTCTAGCAATCGTTTTCCTAAGCAGCTTAATCCCTAAGGCAATCTACTCTTTTTTTATTACTATTTATTTTGAAGCTTTGGAGATTCCTTGTTATTTTGTGGGATGATTGGAGTGGTTTTAGCTACATAGATTTACTGCAGAATTATCAATTTTGTTGAGTTGAGTTGAGTTGAGTTGAGTGGTATCTTGATATAGCGAAGTCTTACCCCGAAGGGTCCCGACGAGCTTGGCGGAGTCCCTGGAGATGTTTTCCCAAAGTAGGAACTCTCCATTTCCCCTACTGAGATGCTTAAGCGAAGCTTCCTAGAAAATAAGACAATCTCTACCATTTGCTTTTATTTATTTAGAACATGCTTTTGTTCTTACAAAGGAAACAAGTTATATTGAATTTTTTTTTGGGGGGGACGGGAGTTTTTTTTAACCACTTCTGTCCCTGAAGTTTTACCCCCCCCCCTTCATGACCAGGAAATGTTTTGCGATACGGCACTGCGTTACTTTAACTGACAATTGCGCGGTCGTGCGATGCTGTGCACAGATAACATTTATATGATTTTTTTCCCACAAATAGAGCTTTCTTTTGGTGAAATACCAGCAAAAAAAAGCTCTAATTTTTTTGTTTATAGCGCAAAAAATAAAAAACGCAGAGGTGATCAAATACGATCACCTCTGCGTTTTTTTTATTTTTTGCGCTATAAACAAAAAAACTCTGCACTCTGATGGGACAATTCATGTACGGGGGGCTCTCTGATGGGACAATTCATGTACGGGGGCACTCTGATGGGATAATTAATGTACAGGGGCACTCTAATGGGACAATTCATGTACGGGGGCTCTCTGATGGGACAATTCATGTACGGGGGCACTCTGATGGGATAATTAATGTACTGGGGCACTCTGATGGGACAATTCATGTACGGGGGCTCTCTGATGGGACAATTCATTTACGGGGGCACTCTGATGGGACAATTCATGTACTGGGGCTCTCTGATGGGACAATTCATGTACAGGGGCACTCTGATGGGACAATTCATGTACTGGGGCACTCTGATGGGACAATTCATGTACTGGGGCACTCTGATGGGACAATTCATGTACTGGGGCACTCTGATGGGACAATTCATGTACTGGGGCACTCTGATGGGACAATTCATGTACTGGGGCACTCTGATGGGACAATTCATGTACTGGGGCACTCTGATGGGATAATTAATGTACTGGGGCACTCTGATGGAATAATTAATGTATGGGGTCACTGTGATGGGGACAGGTTATGTAAGAGGACACTCTAAAGGAGACCCTGATGTAAGAGGAGTCTCCACTCTGATGGAGAGCCTTATGTATGGGGGCACCCTGATATTGACCTTGATGTAAAGGGGCACTCTAATGAGGACTCCTGATATAAGGGGGGGGGGGAGGTTATAGGGACACATGTTTGAAGGGGATACAGGTGTTGTGTAATAATCCTAATGACAGCCTGATACATACTTGTGTTGCCCAGGCTGTGATTTGTGATACAGAAGCGTGCCAAGTGAACAGGGAATGCCGGTCCACTGCATCTCGTGTGGGTATTGTTGCTGTGTGCTTTGGGTCATTGCCATGATGGAAGGTAAACCTTCTTTCCATTGACAACTTTCTGGCAGAGGGCAGCAGATTGTCCTCAAGAATTTGATAATATTTTGCCCCATCCGTTTTCCTTCTATCCTGACAAGTACTCCAGTCCCTGCTGCAGAGAAACTCCCTCATAACAGGATATTACCACCCCCCATAACAGGATATTACCCCCCATAACAGGATATTACCACCCCCCATAACAGGATATTACCACCCCCCATAACAGGATATTACCACCCCCCATAACAGGATATTACCACCCCCCATAACAGGATAGTACCACCCCCCATAACAGGATATTACCACCCCCCATAACAGGATATTACCACCCCATAACAGGATATTACCGCCCCCCATAACAGGATATTACCACCCCATAACAGGATATTACCAACTCCATAACAGGATATTACCACCCCCCATAACAGGATATTACCAACTCCATAACAGGATATTACCACCCCCCATAACAGGATATTACCACCCCCCATAACAGGATAGTACCACCCCCATAACAGGATATTACCACCCCCCATAACAGGATATTACCAACTCCATAACAGGATATTACCACCCCCCATAACAGGATATTACCACCGCCCATAACAGGATATTACCACCCCATAACAGGATATTACCAACTCCATAACAGTATATTACCACCCCCCATAACAGGATATTACCCCCCCCCCCCCCATAACAGGATATTACCACCTCCATGCTTTACTGTAGGAAGGGTGTTATTTGGATGGTGTTCTGTATTGGATTTCCGCCAGACATATTGTTTGCTGTTGAGGCCAAATAATTCATCTTTAGTCTCATTTGACCAGAACGCCTTTTTCCATGTGGCCTCAGAATCTTCAAGGTGCGTTTAAGGTGGTCAGATGAGAATAAAGTTGAATTATTTGGCCTCCATAATCATATATCTTGTATGCTTTAAAGGCAAGTATCATTTACAATATTCCTGCAGTTACATTTAATAACCCTTTGCCTACTGGGACACTTTTTAAATAAAATTCACATACATGGTAAAATCTGCAAACCCCCAGACATTGTATATTTTCGGAAAGCAGAGGCCCTGCAGAATAAAATGGTAGCTGTTGCAATTTGTAAGTCATAAGATATTTACACAGCCATTTATCAAACACAAAGTATAAGGAAAAAATACACTTAAAGTGATACTAAAGTCAAATTTTTATTATTTAAAAATAACAAACATGTTGACCTTACCTGTCCTTTGCAGTGGTTCTACACAGAGCAGCCTGTATCCTCCTCTTCTCGGGTCCCTCACTGGTGCTCCCGGCCCCTCCCTCCTGACGAGTGTCCCCAGAGCCAGCAGCTTGCTATGGGGTAGACATGTGCGATTTGTTTAATACCAATAGAAAATTCATACGAATTTCCGTAAATTCGTACATACGAATTGCTATGCTTCCGAATTTGTTTACGAATTTCGGATCCAAATTCCGTTACAACGGAAAGGTGACTGGTGTTTTGTTGACCAATCAGAGGTTTTCTTCTGCTGCTGAGTGGGGGTTGGGAAAATGACCTTTTATAATATGGGAGTGGGAGACTGGCACTGGTAGTCGATGGGAGATTCAGAATCAGACAAAATAAGAATGTTCCTTAATTAGGATTATTTGTTATGATGAAGTTTAAAACCCAGGAAGTCAGCACAGGGATGGTGGGAGCCCCTCATAATGAGCACAGCACAGGGATGGTGGGAGCCCCTCATAATGGGCACAGCACAGGGATGGTGGGGGCCCCTCGTAATGAGCACAGCACAGGGATGGTGGGAGCCCCTCATAATGAGCACAGCACAGGGATGGTGGGAGCCCCTCATAATGGGCACAGCACAGGGATGGTGGGGGCCCCTCATAATGAGCACAGCACAGGGATGGTGGGAGCCCCTCATAATGGGCACAGCACAGGGATGGTGGGAGCCCCTCATAATGGGCAAAGCACAGGGATGGTGGGGCCCCTCATAATGGGCAAAGCACAGGGATGGTGGGAGCCCCTCATAATGAGCACAGCACAGGGATGGTGGGAGCCCCTCATAATGAGCACAGCACAGGGATGGTGGGAGCCCCTCATAATGAGCACAGCACAGGGATGGTGGGAGCTCCTCATAATGAGCACAGCACAGGGATGGTGGGAGCCCCTCATAATGAGCACAGCACAGGGATGGTGGGAGCCCCTCATAATGAGCACAGCACAGGGATGGGGGGAGCCCCTCATAATGAGCACAGCACAGGGATGGGGGGAGCCCCTCATAATGAGCACAGCACAGGGATGGTGGGGAGCCCCTCATAATGAGCACAGCACAGGGATGGTGGGAGCCCCTCATAATGAGCACAGCACAGGGATGGTGGGAGCCCCTCATAATGAGCACAGCACAGGGATGGTGGGAGCCCCTCATAATGAGCACAGCACAGGGATGGTGGGAGCTCCTCATAATGAGCACAGCACAGGGATGGTGGGAGCCCCTCATAATGAGCACAGCACAGGGATGGTGGGAGCTCCTCATAATGAGCACAGCACAGGGATGGTGGGAGCCCCTCATAATGAGCACAGCACAGGGATGGGGGGAGCCCATCATAATGAGCACAGCACAGGGATGGGGGGAGCACCTCATAATGAGCACAGCACAGGGATGGGGGGAGCCCCTCATAATGATAAATTCATCATAACGAACGTTCATAATTGTTACGAAACGTTAACGAACCTAGTGAAAATTCGTATTTCGTACAAATCCAAATTGAATTTTGGACAAGAATTACGAAATACGAATTAATGGCTAATACTAAACGGAACGAAACAAAACAAATTTATTGACTGCGCACATGTCTACTATGGGGCACCCAAGTTGAGCCGCTACTCTGTGTATCCATTCCGACACAGAGCCTCAGTTTGGCCCCACCTCCTCTCTCTCCTCATTGGCTCACTGATTTTGATTTCCAGCAGCGGGAGCCAATAGCGCCAATGCGAATGGAGAGTCTCAGCCAGCCAAGACTCTCGTGCAACATCGCTGGATAGAGAATGCATTAAGATAAAAAAAAAATTCTGACTTTAGAACCACTTTAAATACATTTTAGTGCACATAAAAAACAATATAATACCACAAGTTGTGTTGGCAGCTCTGTCTTTTGATATGTTTTAGTTTTTAGATACAGGCAGGAGTGTTATAGAAGCGCAGGGGGGGTTTTTTCACTTTTTTTTCATAAATAATATGGATAGAGAACATTTTTGGTAGCTTAAATAGTCCTATTCACCATACTTAGATGTGGTGATATTATTTAGGATTAGTCTTTAACCGCTTCCCGACCGGTGCACGCCGATATACGTTGGCAGAATGGCACGGACAGGCATAAGGACGTATATATACGTCCCCTTTAAGATGCCGCCGTGCCATTGGGCGCGCGCCGGTCGGGACCCCCGTGAGGCCGGTCTTGGGTTCGGCGGACTCGATCTCCGCGGGGACACCCGCGATCGTCTCACGGGAAGGCTAAACGGGGAGATGCGGAAATAAACAGCATCTCCCCGTTCTGCCTAGCAACTAGTGACGCCAATCTCTGCTCAATATGATTAGATCAGCATTCACTAGCTGACAGCCACGCCCCCCCTTACAGTAAGAAACACACCCCTAGGCATACTTAACCCCTACACTGCCACCTAGTGGTTAACCCCTTCACTGCCAGTGTCATTTATACAGGAATCAGTGCATTTAAATAGCATTGATTGCTGTATAAATGACAATGGTCCCAAACATGTGTCAAAAATGTCTGATGTATCCGCTATAATGTCGCAGTCACAAAAAAAAAAATGGCTAATCGCCGCCATTACTAATAAAAAAAAATTATTAATAAGAATGCTATAAACTATTCCCTATCTTGTAAACGCTATAACTTCTGCACAAACCAATCAATAATCGCTTATTGCGATTTTTTTTACCAAAAATATGTAGAAGAATACGTATCGGCTTAAACTGAGGAAAAAATATGTTTTTTTATATATTTTTTGGGGGATATTTATTATAGCAAAAAATAAAAAAGAATGCGTTTTTTTTCAAAATTGTCGCATTTTTTTGTTTATAACGCAAAAAATAAAAACCGCGGGGCGATCAAATACCACCAAAAGAAAGCTCTATTTGTGGGAAAAAAAAGGCGTCAATTTTGTTTGGGAGCCACGCCGCACGACCGCGCAATTGTCAGTTAAAGCGACGCAGTGCCGAATCGCAAAAAGGGGCCTGGTCCTTTGGCTGCCAATTGGTCCGGGGCTGAAGTGGTTAAGATTAAGATTGTAAGATTTTGGTAATAAACCAGGAGAAATCTCACACAGATGCAAGCTGGTACAATAGGAATGGTAAAGCACAGCCAATGTGTAGTAGGAATGAGCAGAGGTCATTTCAGGAGAATGGATTTAGCTGTTGGCAAAATGTATTTTCTTTTTGTCAATAACATTTTTATTGAAGGCATTAACAAACAAAGTACAAACAGTACATCAGATAGAAAATGTAAGATTCAGCCAGCAGCGTAGTTGTGACGATAACATCGTACAATAGTACATAACACAGAAAGTAAGCAATCCAGCAGTGGGATCTATAAATAAAAAGCAAGACGTTGCAAGTTTAAAGGTTACAACGATTAACCCATGGTTGCCATGATTTCTCGATGGTGGCTTAAGAGTCAATACTTAGGCTCGATTCACATCTATGCATTTTGCTTTTGAGCGTTTTTGCAGTGCTTTTTGCGGTGCTTGCCGCATTTTTGGAGACGCATTTTTACCGCGATTTTGCCGCGATTTAACACTCCACATCACCCTGAATACACCACCTAGACCTACGTGCACTCGCAGACCTACGTGCTAGACATGTGCAATTCGCTTCGTTTTTTTTCGTTTTTCGTTTTTTTTTTTTTTTTCGTTTTATTCGTTCATTCGTTATCATACGAATGAACGAACGATTCACTAAAAATTTTAACGAATAACGAATCGTTCGAATCGAACGAATACGAAAACAATGAAAATCCGAAATAACCAAATTAGAAACAACAAAACTACGAAAGAAGAAAAGTGGCTTCTAGACATGTGCAATTAGTTTCGTTTTAATTCGTTTTCCGTTAAAATTCGTTATATTCGTTCATTCGTTATCTTACGAATGAACGAATGATTCGCTAAAAATTTTAACGAATAACGAATTATCGAATCGAACGAATATGGAAAAAAAACAAAAATCCGAAAAATAACCAAATTAGAAACAACGAAACTACGAAAGAAGAAAATCCGAAAAACGAAAACAGGAACAACGAAAATCAAAATGGACGAAAAAATTCGTACAAACTTTTTTTTTTTTCTTCAATTCGTAATTTTCCGTGTCTCTTACAATGGCGCTGCTTAACGAATGGATTGAACGAAAACATTCTTAACTTTTTTTTTTTTTCGATTCGTAATTTTCCGTGTCTCTTACAATGGCGCTGCTTAACGAATGGATTGAATGAAAAAATTCGTACATTCGTAACTTTTTTTTTTTTTTTTTTTCAATTCGTAATTTTCCGTGTCTTTACAATGGCGCTGCTTAACGTGCCTCGAATGGATTGATCGAAAAAAATTTGTACATTCGTAACTTTTTTTTTTTTTTTTCGTTCGTAATTTTCCGTGTCTCTTACAATGGCGCTGCTTAACGTGCTTCGAAATGATTGAACGAAAAAATTCGTACATTCGTAACTTTTTTTTTTTTTGTTCGTAATTTTCCGTGTCCCTTACAATGGCGCTGCTTAACGTGCTTCGAATGGATTGAACAAAAAAATTTGTACATTGTAACTTTTTTTTTTGATTTGTAATTTTCCGTGTCTCTTACAATGGTGCTGCTTAACATGCTTCGAATGGATGAGCGAAAAAATTCGTACATTCTTTTTTTTTTTTTTTTTCAATTCGTAATTTTCCGTGTCTCTTCAATGGCGCTGCTTAACGTGCTTCGAATGGATTGAATTTCGTACATTCGTAACGTTTTTTTTTTTTTCAATTCGTAATTTTCTGTCTCTTACAATGGCGCTGCTTAACGTGCTTCGAATGGATTGAACGAAAAAGATTCGTACATTCGTAACTTTTTTTTTTTTCGATTCGTAATTTTCCGTGTCTCTTACAATGGCGCTGCTTAACGTGCCTCGAAATGGATTGAACAAAAAAATTTGTAAAAAACTTTTTTTTTTTTTTTTTTCCGATTCTTAATTTGTACATTCGTAACTTTTTTTTTTTTTTTTTTTTTTTTTTTCGATTCGTAATTTTCCGTGTCTCTTACAATGGCGCTGCTTAACGTGCTTCGAATGGATTGAACGAAAAAATTCGTACATTCGTAACTTTTTTTTTTTTTTTTGATTCGTAATTTTCCGTGTCCCTTACAATGGCGCTGCTTAACGTGCTTCGAAATGGATTGAACGAAAAAAATTCGTACATTCGTAACTTTTTTTTTTTTTTTTTCCGATTCGTAATTTTCCGTGTCTCTTACCATGGCGCTGCTTAACGTGCTTCGAATGGATTGAACGAAAAAATTCGTACATTCGTAACTTTTTTTTTTTTTTCGATTCGTAATTTTCCGTGTCTCTTAAAAATGTAATAATAGCATACACATTACATAAAATTATGAATTATGCTCCGATTACGAATCTACGAAAACAATGTTACGAAAGTGCGAATAAATCAATCTTACGAAAGTACGAATGTAACTAAATCTCCGAAAATACGAATGCGTCCGAATTTTGAATAAACGAAAATTAAACTAACAGAAAAACGAATCAACGAAAAAACAACTCTTACGAAAATACCAATCGTTACGAATACGAACACCGACGACTTACGAATTTACGAATCGTTACGAATCAACGGAAACGAAAAAAAACAAAACGAAAATAAACATGTTTTTTTGTTATGCACATGTCTACTACGTGCACACGCAGACCTTTGTTTGATGAGCTGTGAACATACAAATTATACAAATGGTCCCTGAACCAAAATAAATCTTATTAGAATATTTACACTACGCTCACTAGAAATAAATACAAATGGATCTAAATTAATTTGAATAATTTGTTATGTTATGTTATTTCGGTTGCTTCAAACATTAACAGATCCAAACTATAGCATCATGTCATCCAAAGGAAATTAATGAATACAAATGAATTTGTTGTTTTTATTAAAAAAAAATGTCTGATTCATTGAAATTCATTACAATCGTGATTCAGAGATTCCGATACATCCGAATCGCCAAATCACACAAATTGCATACGTTTCAATACTTTTTTTTTTTTTTGCTTAAATTCTTTTTATTCAATTAAAAAAAGACATAAAAATGATACAACACAATCAAAAACCCAGGAAATATTTATAGAATAAGCAAAGGAAAAAAACAGTAAAAAACCATATGGGTTTCATAGACCCCAAAATATATATAAAATTACAAACATATAATATAAGGTGTATCCCCCTAGAAGCTTATCCTTAAAACCATATATAAAACATTTCTTCCCCAAAAAAGGAGGCAAGAGACAAGTGAGACCCTCTTCTAAGTACAAATACCCTTTTCCGATCCTCCTCCTGTCTAGGCAGGGGTCTCCAGTTCAGGAACTACAATTCCCATCATGCCCAGTCATGTCTGTGAATGTCAGAGTTTTACAATGCATCATGGGACGTGTAGTTCTGCAAAAGCTGGAGGGCCGTAGTTTGGAGATCCCTGGTCTAAGGGCTACCTGGCTTCTCCACCTAGTCCCCGCTCCCTGCACCCCCCCATCCCCCCACCCACCTCTTCCTGTGTTAGTGGAAAAAAAAGGTAACCCCCACAGATGCCCAAAAAAAATTAAAAATAAGCAAAACAAAAGCCAAAACAGAAAAATATGTAAACTATTAATGGTTTTTGAATTCTTAACGAAATGAATCGCAATGTCTACTTCCTGCATTTTACATTGTAAATGAAGGGTGTTGTGATGACATGCTTCATTCACAAGATCCTCTTCCAGATAGAATAACCTGGGGACATAAAAAAGAATACATTGGTTGGGTTTGATGTTGAAGATACAGTAGATGGCTGAAATTTGTGTCATCAAAATCTCTTGCACCAGAATGAGCCCTGGAGATTTTTTATCCCCTGAAAGGTAACATACCAAATGAATTTGGTTTAATTGATTGTGTGTATTATTTATGTATCAATTATATTGTGCAAACAAAACAAATTCAAACTCAATTTTTTTTTTTGCTTGTCTCAGCCGGCAAGGCTTTCGGTGCTGCAGATTATTCAGTGTGCGGTTCCCCGTTGGTGTCCAGTCGGATAGTTGGCGGTACGGATGCGTTGGATGGGCAGTGGCCCTGGCAGGTCGCTGTTAGAGATATTGAATTAG